>OZ018314.1:52037-79910 GCA_963969455.1 Arge pagana | reverse complement strand
GAATAAACGTCAAAGTTCTCGTGAATATGGGACGCCTTGATGCGTCGACGTACGACCGTTTCTCGACGATCCGTCCGGTTGTGATCGCCGAGGACGATCTGAATATCCCTGTTCTTGAATCTGAAATGGAAAATTCGTTACGATACGTTCCGCGTACGCGATGAAAAAAAAGCGCTTCGAATTTAACGCAAAGATTTGGATCGATGACTTTTTTGCGTTGAAAAGCGGACCGATCGAATAATAGGTACTAACGATTGCGTTGAATCAACGCACCGTCACCCGATAATCGATGGATTAGGGTGTCGCGAGGCGAGCCTCGCCATCTCTCACCGCTGGTTCTTTAACGATGCGTCATCGTCATCGTCGGTATCGTCGACCTTGCTCCTCGCGAAACTCGCGTGTTCACGCGGTAATCCTTGGTCAGCGTGACCGTGACGTTGCCCCCACGCGACGCGAAGACGCGCCACGCGGTTCCCGCGCACGCGAAACTGGTAGCCGATAACATTTCGCGCGGCGAAGGATCACCGTCTCGTCAAGATTGAAAATGCGTCGAGTATCACGCGCGGCTCCTCGACGCGATCGCACTCGCCGGGAGTTTCGCGACAGCTGATATCTGTTCCTTTTCGGAATTTCGGAAGTTTCGAGACTTACCCTTCGAGGCAGTGAGCCGCGGTGAGGACGTGTCTCCTGGTGAGGAGGGTTCCGGCGCAGTAAAACGTCCCGCGTCGAGTGAAACTAGCGATCCACGGGAACTCGTGCAGCTCCGTGACGTTACCGCCGACGATGCGCATCTGCCTGCTACCGATCCCGCACACTGTGATCCGTCCGGAACGCACCCGCCACGAAACGAAACGAACACCGTTAGAAGCAATCTACGACGCTGCTACCGACTGCTACGGGCTCTTCGCCCGATCAAGCATCGTCCGATCGTTGCGATATTCGTTTCGGACGATCCCCGTCCGGGGCGGGGAGGGGGGGAAGGGACTAGCGCAACGATCGACGGGAGCGACGGGCAGCCCCCCCCCCCCCCGTCGCGATCGGGGTTGTATCGGCGCCGAATCGTGGGAGGATCATGCTCACCGCAATCGTTGCAAACGTTTGGTCGTGCTTCGCCCGGCATCGAGCCGACGATAGATGCCTCGTAGTCGGCGTAGTAAGGGGACTCCTCGGATATCACGACTTCGCGGGTCTGGCCGTTGCGAGGGGGCGACGATCTCCCGTTGGCGTCGTACCGTACCTGTTGCGAGAGAAAAACGGAATCGCCGATCGTCGAGGGCACCGAGAGACGGGCGTGCAGGGAAGGTTGGAGAGAGAGAGAGAGAGAGAGAGAGAGAGAGACCGAACTCAGACTCACCAGCCGCGGTTGAGCACGCGAACGATCGGCGAGGTACGAGAGGATGGCGACTACTATGAGGTACCGCGCGATGACGAGCCGTCCGGTATCCATGTTCGATGAAGTGCACCGATCGTTAATTTGTACGGAGAGGTGAGGATCGCGAGCGTTTTGCTGTTTTATAGTAAATTATCGCTATTAAGCGTTCGTGGTGGGGCGTCGTCACCTTGGGCAGCGCGTTTGCATTGGCAGATGTTGCGTAGACGGTTTGTAAATTACCTCCATGCTCGGTGTCTCGCGCGCGCTGATGCCTCTTCGGATGTTGCAACCGTCGTCCGTCGTACGGCGATCACCGCGAACGACCAATGTCACCCGGCTCACCGCGGGGGATTTTATCTCCTCGGCGCCGTCGCTCTCGTCTTCCTCGATCCGTCGCGGAGCATTTCAACGGAACGGAACGAGAGAGAGAGAGAGAGAGACCCCGCCGGGGAAACCGAACGGGGTCCGGCGGCGGGAAGAACGAAGAAGCGGGAACGAGAGATCGAAATTGCGCGAGGAGCGAACCGGTCGTACAGCCGTCCGGGAGCCTCGGGGGAAGGGGGTGCGGCGGGAAAGGGCCACCGCATCCACCATCACCACCACCGTTACGTCCCGTATCGCAGTTATGATTTCCGCGGAGATGCGCGCGGACCGCAGCGGAGTAACGCGAAGCTCGATCGCGAAACTTCGGGACAACGGCGAAAAATCCTGTTACGGCCGCGTCCAGAGTACGCAGATCCAGCGAATGCCGTGACGCGCGATACGCGCCAGCTTCCTTCCGCATCCCGCGTCGTCGAACGTATATAAACGTACGAGGTGGTACGTTTCGGCCGTTGGGTACTCGAACGATCGGTCGCGATCGCGGAATCGACCTCGGTCAAACGCGGCTCGTGCGAGCTGCGAGAAAAGTTGCGTGAATATCGGTCGCGTCCTCGGAACGCGCGTCGTTCGGCAAGGCCCTTCCGATAAGGAAAAGTATCCCCGGACGCTCTCGAGAGGCGCGGCGGCAACGAGGAGCCAGGGGACACGGGGCAGGGCGGGGGCAACGCGCGAGAAGAGCCGCGCGATCGGGGGACGTCGGTGAACGGGGGTCGAGCCCGCATGAGGGTGTCGCGGCACACATACCTTGACCCACTGTCGTCTTCCTTTATTATTACGCGAACCGCGATATCTCGCGTTCGTTTACCGCGAGACGATCGGCGACGCCCGAACGAGAGGGATGAGCGTCCAACGGGCAGGCGCGCGTAGGCGCGTAACGGAGGAGAAGAACCACCGCCGCGGGGACGCGCGGGACGGATCAGCCGCGGACGGCTGTGGGTTTTCCTCGCCCGTCGTCGTTCTCGGAATCTTCGCCCGGTCGACCTTGTCACCGATGCTCGAATGTCAAGGGGACGCCCGAACTCGAACGAGAATGAAATTTCGCAACTCCGCCTCCGTCATCGCGATTCCCCCGGTAGAAAACGATCTCCGCCCGAAAACAAGCCGCTCGAGGCCTAGGGATCTTAGGAATTACTCGTTTATCCCGCGCGGTTGTAAATATTTCTCCTGATAGCGTTGCCGGGATCGCTCCGGTCGAGATCCTCCTCGATAACGGCGCGTGCCCCCCCCCCCCCCCCCTCCCGCTCCGTTGCAGTGGAATCCGGGCCGCGGAAGATTTTCGGAAGCGCGAGACGTCGCTGCCTCGTTCCCGGTTCGACGGGGTGGAGGGAAGAATGCGGACGGGATGTTCCGTCCACCGGGACCGAATCGCCGACGCGCCGTCGGGCGTCGCGCGTTGCGACGGAAATCGTCGTGACCCCGTGCGCTTTTGGGGATCCCTCGAGTAGGACGCGCGTGAAAAATGACGAACGTGGAATCGTTGAAACGAGCAGGCGAACGACCTCGACGCCTCGTCGCAGCAGCCTTGCCCCCCACCGCTCCTTCCCCCCCCCCCCCCCCCCCCCACCTTCGCTGCACTCGAATTTGTCCAACGTACGAGTCGTCGAGTCGTCGAGTCTCTCGTACCAGCGCCGCTTTGTCGGAGATCACGCGTAAGCCTTTCGTAAAAACCTCCGTCCGACGTTTCTCCCGTCTCGCTAGAGATTTCCCCGCGCACCAACGGGGGTCGTGCGCTGTCCACGACCGGGCACTTTCGATTTTCAGCGACGACCGATCGGTCGCCGGATACGGTAGAGGTACATCGTCGATCGCCGGTCACGTTTCGCTGTTCCGCGGTCCCGCACCCTCCCCCGCTCGACGCCACCAGCGTCGACCGAATCGCGAGCGATATCGTTGTTGTTCTCGAAACGCGTCGGGCATCGTTCCGACTTTCTCCCGTTCGCCCCGGTGACGCGGGGACATCGAGGTCAGCGCTTTTTTTTCTTTCCTCCTCGTTTGTTTTTTGCTTTTGTCGTTTCTTTCCTCAAATTTCTTCCGTCTCGTTTCCGTTCCTCTTCCTTTATTTTCCTCGCGCCGGTGGAAATAATCGAGCCGCCACCAGTCGCGTATCCGGCAACGCGATCGCCCCTCTCCCACTCGGCGCGTGAAAATGTCGCCGACTTATCTATCCGCGAAGGTAGGCCGCGCCGTGTGCCGCTCGTCGCGAGTCCGCTGTAGCGGTTTGGCTGGTTCGCGCGGAGATACACCTCGAAAGTCGCGGCTCGACGAACCGATCACGGATACGCCACTGGCGCCAGTTTCGCACCTTCGCAAAGATCTTCGAACGAGAGAATTCTCTCGCGCGCATTAGCATACGTTATATTCCTGTTGGAAGTGCGAAGAGGGACCGACGCTTGTCCCGCCGCTCGACTATTTCCTATAAATAAAGAGGAGCCCGCCGGTAGTCGAACTCTGTGCGAAAGTGTCGGGCGGACGCGCGTCGACTACACGGGTGAAACGAGGATTGTATCTGGAAACGAGGGTATCGCGGTCGTTCGACGACGTACGCGCTGCTGCTGCTGCTGCTGCTGCTGCTGGTGCCGCTGGTGCCATCGATGAATAGCCGCGCCATGATCTTCTCCGGGATCTTTTTCGCCGGCCTCCTCGCATCCGCCGTCGCCGCGGCCGTGGACTCGTCGCGAGAGGAACAGGTCTGTGCGTCGTTTACTCCGCGTTCGAAGAGGCGCGGGGCACGTCTCGACTCGTGCATTTTATTCTCCGCAATTTTCCCTCGCCGCGTTTCGCGTTCCTCCTTTCACGGATTTTTCGCGTACGACGGAAACTGTTCCGTTCGCAACTTCGCTTACCCGTACCCGCGTACCTGCGTACCTGCGTAGGAGGTACGTTCGCGCTCGGTATCCGCCGAATAACCGTTAACCCGTCGTCCGTCGAGCGACGCCGCGGGTGGCCCGCGCGAAATATCTCGCGAATCCCGTTCCACCGCGTCCCGTTAATCGACGCGCGAAGAGCCGAACGAACAGGCATTTCCACGCGCTCGACCCTGGGAATACGGGGCATCGAGGATCCGAGGGCGTATTCTCGATTCCGCAAATTTTCGTGCACGCGTCGAATTTGACCGGACTTGCGGTTACTTCGAGGTCCCCGCGGTTTACTTCGAAGCTACGCGCTCTCTCTCTCTCTCTCTCTCTCTCTCTCTCTCTCTCTCTCTCTCTTTCTCTCTCTCTCTCTCTCACTCTCCGCGATCTAGCAGGTACCCACGCGATACTTACGCGTATTTCGTTCGATGACCCGGTCACGCGGCGGACCCGACCTCGAAAGCGTAGAAAGCGAGTTTCGGTATCGGATAACGTCTTTGCTCGGTTAGCCCGATTCGCGCGTCACGGGCACGGAGTTGCCTCTTTCGTGCCCCGACCGGCTCGTGGGACGGTTGAAACCAGCTGGATTATCAAAGTCCGAGGTCGCGAGGGTGATTCGAATTCCCTTCCAGTTTCTCGGTCCGGCTTCGCCGATTCGCTCGATGATCGCCATCCCGGCGAAACCCCGTAACGAATCGGACGTTGACGCGAGAATAGTCGGGTGAAATACGTTTGCCCGCGCGTCGCGCGTTCTCGAACTACGGCCGCGACGTATTTGACCGAAACCGGGGTAAATTTGTTTCCACGGGTCTGCAATTTCCGTGCAGTCCGATTCGTTGGACGAAAGGCATCATCGGCGCGCAAACTGAGACACGGTGTTCGCGAACCGTTCAACTTTCGGATTTTGCATCTCGGTTTCGCATTCTATCCGAAACGCGGACGTTGTTGACTTCGTATTCCATCGACGTGGGCGCTCTCTCTCTCTCTCTCTCTCTCTCTCTCTCTCTCTCTCTCGTACCCTGTAATTTTTCGTAATCGCAGCGATCGACGATCCCGCTCCAGGCATCCGCCGTCGCGGCAACGGAAGGCCGACAGATCGACAAGGGATTCCTCAGTTGGGTGGCCGGCGTATTGGGCTTCGGCTTCAAACCGATCGAGGCGAACCTACCCTTCGGTCCGAATTCGACCGGCGCACCGCCGCCACCGAACCCGCCAAAGCACTGTCCGTCCTGCAGTACGTACGGATCCGGGTCGCGTTCGATCTCGACCGCGCCTCGCCGCGAGATTGACGACCCCTCGCTTTTCCACAGAATGCGGCTTGGCGAACACCCAGAACCGAATCGTCGGCGGAGTGGAGACGCGGAAGAACTACTACCCGTGGGTGACGTTGCTGACGCATCGAGGCGACTTCTATTGCGGCGGAACGACCATTAATTCCCGATACATCTTGACCGCCGCGCACTGCGTCCACCGGTGAGCGAGCCCATCCCGCGATCTTCCCCTCGAATCGCGAATCGACGAGCGACGCTTACGTCGTCTCCGTAACCTGTGACTCTTCCAGACTCGACAAGAAAAACATCCGCGCGCGCATCCTCGTGCACAACCGGACGGCCGAGGCGGAGGAGTTCCAAGTCGTGCAGATAATCGAACACAGCGGATACTCGACCGCCAACTACAACGACGACATCGCTCTCCTCAAGGTCGATCGGGATATCGAGTTCGACGGAACTATGCGACCGGTTTGCTTGCCGGAACTCGGTAGGTCCACCCTCCCCGGTCCGTTCCCCGTCGTCGTCGTCGTCGTCTTGATTCCGTGTCGTTCTACTCCTCGACAGGCAATACCTTTGCGCGAGAAAAAGCAATCGTGACCGGATGGGGCGCGGTGGAGGAAGCCGGAGCAACGTCGCAGACGCTGCGCGAAGTCGAGGTGCCGATTCTCACGAACGAGGAATGCAGGAACACGAATTATCCGGCGCGGAAAATAACGGAGAACATGCTTTGCGCCGGCTACGCGGAGGGTGGTAAAGACTCTTGTCAGGTAAGACACCCCCCCCCCCCCCCCCCCCCCCCCCCGACGAGATCGCGTCGTCGGCGAGCAGCGAGGTTCTCATTCGCGCGTTCGTTCGTTTCGCAGGGCGACAGCGGCGGTCCGTTGCACGTGGCGAAAGACTCCACCTACAGCGTCGTCGGTAAGAATCTCGCCTACCCGTGCTTCGCATTTCGTTTCGTTTTTATCCTTGCATTCCACCTCGCAGGAATCGTATCGTGGGGCGAGGGATGCGCGCAGCCCAACTATCCCGGTGTTTACACGAGAGTGAATCGCTTCGTGACTTGGATCCGGCACAACACGCGGGATGCCTGCTACTGCTGACCGCGCGATCTCCGGTCTGCCGTTGTGGAACGATCGGGTCTCTCGCGTCGTCGGATGCTCGCGAAAACGGATCACCGGAGCACCGAGGACAACGCTCGAGTACGACGAAGTCGACGAATAGCAGGTCGCGCGTCGTAAATTTATTTATTTATTGTTATATTTTTCTCCGTTTCCTCTCCCCGTTCCGTCCATCGATCGTAAAAGTGCTCGCGGGATGCGGCGATCGTCCGGCGACGGACGGACGACGCGTAGAGAGGGGGTAAGGTTGGCCGGGTATCTCGTCGTTGAAAACGAAAAACGTCGACGTTCGCTTATATTTGAATAAATAAACGTCACTCGCGCGAACAATCGTGCACGATGATCGTACGATGACGCGCGTACGTGGTGAGAATCTAACTGGAACCAGTGTTACGTTGCGTCGCGTTACCCTTGGTAGTAGACGCGCGGATGCCGGGAATGCGATCGATTTGTTACGGCTGATGTTCCGCGCAGGTTAAGAAAAGAGACGCTCGCGATACGAGTAAGTACGTACGAGATGTCACCGCGCTACGAGGCCCGATTCCCGACGAGTAAACATTTTTTTTTCCTCAAAATTCCCGCAACCGGCGACGAACGCGATCGCCTCGAACGTATCACCCGCTCTCCGGCCGGACGAGACGATCGTGTTCGGCTGGGTGTCCGCGCGCGCGCGCGCGCGCGTACTTTTATCGATAGGGGATAGGCTTAGAAGTCGGTGACTAGAACACCCTTCGTTTCTTTGGTCGGCGAATCGTCCTCGGTATTCTTCTTCTTCTTCTTCTTCTTCTTCTTTTCGGACAACCAGAACGTTTCCATATCTCCTTTGCCCTGGAACGTAACGGAACGATCGCGTTATTTTTACTTTCCATTGCATCGTTCCGTTCCGCGCGAAATAATTTTCTAACGTCGACGACGAGCGGGACGCGCTGTCCCCAAATGAACGTGTACTCCGCTCACCTTGACCCAAACGCTGCCGCGGGACACGGTGTGGTAACGATCCGGCGGTAAGAGGATTCTCGTGTCGGGCGAAAGGTGTACCTTTCCCGGCTGAAACACGCGACGGGGTTCGATCTGTAAGATATTTCGTGGATCGTCGCCGCGCGGATCTACCAACCTGACTCGTCGTCTGCATCCTCGATGCCGTGTTCACGGTATCGCCGAAGAAACAGTATCGCGGGACCTTGATGCCCACGACTCCGGCGACGGCCGGACCCGAATGGATGCCTGTGTACCGAGAACGATAAATGGGGTCGCGACGGAGGAAAAGAAGAAGAAGAAGAAGAAGAAGAAGAAGAAGAAGAAGAAGAAGAAGAAGAAGAAAAAGGCGAAGGTGGAGGAGGCGGAGGAGAAGAAGAACGACGACGCGCCCCGGGGAAAAGGGGCGCGCGAGTTACCTATACGAATTTGTATGTCGAGGCCGGACGGCAGCTTCAGAGAGCGAACGCCGCTGATCAGCTGCAGCGCGACGTCGGCCACGTCTCTCGCGTGATCCTCGTTCCTGTCGGGAGCTCCGCTCGCTGCCATGTACACGCGGCCCACGGTCTCGACCTAGGGAGGAAGAAACGTTCACTCTCCCGTCTCTCCTCGGCGTCGTTCTCGTATTCGGGAAACGAAACCCCGTTCTCTTACCTTGTAAACGTTGAACTGGTCCATGAGCGAGTCGAAGCAGGAGAATACGGCGTTCATCGACGATACGACGTCCATCGCTCCCTCGATGGTCGAGTAATCGAAGTCGCAGAGTTCGCAGAAAAGCACGGTTATGGAATCGAACGACTGCAAGGGAACGACGAAACGCGTTGAACGGAAACGGGGTAACGGTAACGGTAACCGCGCGGGTACGACGACGGGGGGGATATTACCTCGCAAGTGCTCATGGGGCTCGTACCGGTCCTCAATCTGTCGGCGACCGTTTGCGGGATCATGGAGTACAGCAGCTCGTCGCTCTTGTTCTTCCAACGATCCAGCAACTCGTAGCTATCCTCGAGTTCCGTGGACCTCTGCTCCGCCCGTTCGAACATCATTTCCAACCTGACGAACAACGCGAGACTTTCGTTCAATCGTCGAGACTAACCCTCCCCCGCCCGCCCGCCCGCCCGCCCGCCCGCCGCGGTCCTTCTGGCCGAGGCGAGGACGACGTACCTGCCGCAATGCTGCCAACCGGCCATCACCATCTCCCGGCTCATGCCGTGGGAATTCAGGTCGTTCAGGAACAACCCCATGTTCGGAAGTTCCTCCAAGCTGTTGATCCTGCAAAAACGAGGATTCGTCGCGGTTCGTCAATTTTTCACCTCGTCCCGTCTCGTTTCCCCCTCTCCTTCCCCCGCTCGATTAATTACCCGCGGGAACGACTTACAGAGGACTGCAGAGGAATATTATCGCCTTGATGTCCTCGACGTGGCGCATCTGTCCCTTGAGAAGTATACTCCTGGCTCCTTGGCTACCCCTCCGGTGTATTCCGGTGCTCGTGCCGGCAACGACAGCGTTCTCCTCCGGGGCAACGGAGACGGGTCCTTCCGGTTGGTTTTCCGGCGAACGAATAAGTTCCAGCTCGAACAATACGGACCGCAGGTAAATGACCTGCGACAACGTTATCTCAACGGCGTGGTGGCGGCTACGATCGGGAATCGGGCGAGGTGACGAGGGGGAATACGCACGTTCGACCAGTTGAACGGAACGCCCCGCGGTCTTCGCAGCTTGAAGATTTCCGTGACCGGCCTGTTGAGAACCGAGCCGCTTCCACCCCATGCCTGCAACAGCTTCTCGCCGGCCCCGATCACGCGCATTTCCTTGTCGAGGAGCACGCCGAACGGGAAGAGTCGGAGCAGGAGGCTGCAGGGAATCGGCGGCAGCTCGCGAATCATGGCCGATTTTTTCCTCAGCTGCGACGCTATCTGTCGCGTATAAAGGAGAAGATGCAACGGTTCGAACGAGACGCCAGGTGGTACGAGGGGAAATAATGAAAGATGGTAACGCTCACGTATTCTCGATTGTCGAAATCGATTCGAAACTTGACGAGGACGTTCCGGGAACCCGGGACGGTCGTTGAAGTGTCGAGGACCTTGATTCGCAGTTTAATTTTGTAAAGTTCCTCCGCTATCTGGAACAGCTGACCTGCGGGCGAATGCCGAACGTTGTGATTCGCGATAGAGTTCGCGGATAGAGTTCGACGACGCGCGGCACGTGCGCGCGAGAGGAGGGGGACGGACGAACGAACGAGGGCATCGGGAGAAACGCGATTGATCTTACCCATGAAGTAACGGGTGAACCCCTGCCGGGTGCTTCGATAGACGAGCACGACGCCCTCGTTGTCCTCGTGGGTGATGTACATGGAGGGGCTCTTCATCTTCGGATACGTGAACCTCATCTGCATGTGAATGTTGTCGACGCTCTGAAGAAAGTCGCAGAAATACCGCCCCGTCGCCTTTATCGTGCAATCGTACCTGAAACCCCGACCGCGCGGTCTCGGGTGAGAAATCGTTTCGAAGGCCCGGGGCGAGGGGGATGGTAACGCGAAGGAAACGAACCGCATCGAACAGCGGGATGGATAGATGGATGGATGGGGGGGGGGGGGGGGGGGGGGGGACGAAGTTCCCGACGATTCGGCAACGATCAACGGTATCCGTCGCCGGGCTACCAATTGACCGTCGATTACTCTCGCGTAGCCGCGGGTATCACATCGATCGCGGGAACGCGCGACGCGGGGACCCCCGCGCCGCGTTCCGGCGAAATATCCCGGGAAATTCTCGCGACCGGTCGCGTGCAACGTCGTCGGTCGGCTTACCCGAGGTTGCTGAAAAATCGGACGAAACATTTGCCAAAGAAATGCATTACGGAGTCGACCGATTTCCCGGTGCACGCCGCCAGCGCCGCGGCGAGGTTGATCATCAGATAGTCCGGATACACCTGCCGCGTGTTGAACACCGAGTGCTTGCAGCCCGCTTCGACGACGATCCGGTTCCACGTCTCCTCGCCGTACTCGAGCTGTAACAAATATATAACGATCGACGACTCCTCGTGTCCCGTTTCTCGTTTCTCGTCTCTCGTTTCTCGTTTCTCGTTTCTCGTTTCTCGTTTCTCGTTTTTCGTTCCTCCCCCTCCCAGTTCCGACTCCTCGAGCTTGTCGCCGGGGGACCGCGAGAAAGGCGATCGCGTGTCGAGCTCCCCAACCCTCGTTTGCTGCCGGTGTGACCGGCGAGAAATGACAAAGAATCGCTCATAGCGACGTAGGTTGGGACATCCGAGTATCGATAGGATCGATCAACGTTCGGGATAGTTCCGCGTACCGCGCAACAAAGGCGTCGTCCGATAATCGCGTTTACCCAACGATTCTCGCATCGAACGAGAGAGAGAGAGATGGACAGATGGATAGTAATTTTATTACGTCTAGGGCAATGTCGGGCAACAATTGCGCGCGTTTTACGTCGACTATAGGGAGAATAATTTGTCACGGAACGGGATAACGGAGGTGCGCTAAGTAATAAGCAGACGGACACGAAAGCGCGCGAGATGGATGGAGAGTTCGTGCCCCGAGAATAAACGTCGAGCGTAAGATTGCCGTAGAAACGAAGAAAAAGCTCGGAAGGAGGAAAACGTAAAAAAGCGAGATAGAAATCGCGCAACGCGTACCGATTCGGCATCGTCGAGGTCTTATTCCTCGGCGAGGACTACCAACGATCCCAGGGGGTATACGGACGCGTCGGGGTTACGAGTTTTCGTAGACAACGGGTAACCGGGCAAAGTCACGATACCGCGCCGTACCGAGGACGAACGATTGATACGTCGACGACGAAGGAGGCAGGCAAGAGGAGGCTTTTTGTACGCGAGAGAGACGCCGAACCGTCACGCGACGTTGTCGCCGGCCGGCACGCAGCTTTTTCGCGAGATCCACGGACCCGGGCGACGGGAAAGCTCGTAGTAGGTACGCCGCTACGCGAGGGTCTCTCGCGGTCGTCGCGGACGGGCGCGAGTCTCGGGGACACGAGCGACGAACACGTTCGCGATCGCGGATATCGACGATGATAATTATTAGAACCGTTCGATTCTTCGCTCGTTCTATTTATAAACCGGGGACCGACGTCGGCGTATCCGCGTATAGATATAATAGGCCGGTCGAGGGACCACCGCGGACACCTACGAAAGGAATTATTATTTCTTACGTATGGCATCCGCGTTCGATTGACGAGCGCTTAACGCGTGCCGCGGACCATTTTGACTCGACCGGCGTACGTGACCGTCGTGGTAAACGCGATCTCGCGCGACGTAGCCCGCCGAGACGAACGATCGATCAACGTTCGGCGTATTACCATATAATCGCCGCCGCCACCGTCGTCCGCGCGAATAACTAGCCAAAGTATAATAATATCGTTTGGCCAAAGTTTCGGCTACGTCCGCCTCGTCTCCCCCCTTTCCCGTCGCCCCTCGGTATCAGCCCCCGAGAACGTCGTCCTTTTGAAATCAATCCCGAACCGCGGGTCGGATTTTTCGAGCTTTTCCCCCGACTACGGCGAGAAATCGAATTCGTTCGTTCGTCGCGACCTTCGAAGTCGCGCGATTCGTTCGTTTTTCTAAGCACGCGCGTTCCGACGACGAACCCGTCCGCGCGATGGGAAGAACAACGGACGACGGGCGTTGGGAGAAAACTCGCGACCGAGGCGTCCCGGTAGCGCCGGTTATCGGCCTCGGATATTCGTCGAAAAACATACTCGAGTCGATCTTCGATGTATTCCGCGAAGATTTCGAGGTTCTCGCCGGGGGACGCGTCGCGTCGTTGCGAGGACGCCGCGCGAACCGAAAGCCCCCCGCGAGGCAACGTCTCTTCGTCGCGTAATCGTGAAAATTGAGATCCCGAACTGGCTCGGATTACGCTCGCTCGTCCGTCGACGCGGAACTCGACGTGCGAGAGAAAGAAGAGGCAGGAATCCGACGTTATCCGACCGATCCATTTTCGATAAAAAGTTCGTCGATGGTTCGCGCGTTGCTCGAGGCTGAAGAAAAACGGTCCTCGTACGTATCTCGCGTCTTCGCGAGGTACGAAGAAGCGTTCGTCGAGCGCTTCTCGCGAAAGGGAAAGAACACCGCGGGGAATCGTCGCTCGATAACGCGCGCGGACGTTCGATCGAGTTATTCTACCCGAAAGACGCGTCCGGATCATACGAACCTGAACGAAGTGTTGCACGCTCTCCAACAGCATGCCGTACATGTTTTCCCGCGAAACGTTTTTCCCTGGCGTAGCGAACGATGAATCCCGACGAGGGCGGCGGTGCGAGCGGTGGTGGCGGTGATGAAGGACGTCGTACGTTCACGGGGTGTACCGGGTCGAGGCCGAAGGACGAACGTTTTTCCGAGAGTTTCATGAGAACGAGGGGGAAAACCGGGGAAAAAGGAGGATCGGAAACCGGCGACCGGCACCGACTACGGCTTCGAGATTCGCGACATCCGCGATCGCGGTGCTGCTCCTCGCGATACGGACCAACGACGACGCGCCGATTCGACGAATCGATTCTCGCGGGGTCGCCCCCGTAAGCGGAGCGGCAGAATGGGGGACGACCGCGAGGTTCTCCCGGCTCGGAGTCGCGCGAAACTTTGACTCGCGGACGAGGCGCGCGAGGGTCCTCGCGTCCGCCTTCCCGCGCGGATTCGCGTCAACGAACGAACGAACACATGCGCGCCGCGGCGTAGATCGCGCGGACGAGATCGTCTCGGATATTTTTCGCGGTCCCGTTCCCATCGGATCGTCTCGCGCGCGACCCCACGGGACAACGGACCTCGCGCGCTCGGGCGAGTCGAACGACCGGAATCGCTTCCTCGCGCCCGACCGCGCGAGTCCGAACGCCCGTTCGCCGTTGCCGACGAGACGTCGTTCGAGTAGATCGATAGCGGGGGAACGACAGGCGGCGTCGCGATCGACGAACGCTCGGAGCGGGGAGAGAGATCCGAGCACGGATCCCCGAGGATCGTACCGACGCGACGCGACGCGCCTGGCGGGGGCCCGGTGTTCTCGCGCGCGATCTCGAGTAGATCCGACACCTGCCCGAAGCTCCCGCGCCCGGGTTTCCGACGGGGTGGGGGATACGAGAGTCGATAACGCGCGCGCGATCGCGAATCAACGGGGCTTCGAGAGAGTCGAACCTCGACGCGAGTGTCGCGTCGATAGCGGACGTAGAAACATGGCCGCGGAAAGTGGCGATCGCGGTTCCGCGATGTCACCGTCCGAGAAATCGTTGGCGAGCAGCGTCGTGTCCGATGAAATCGAGAAGAGTGTTTCGCGATCGCCGTCCGCGTACTCCATTCGCGAGGATAAGTGGCCGGATCTCGTCGTGTCGCGCCCGAGGAAACTGGACGCTTGGTGGTCGCCGAGGCGTAAGTAAGACGCATGCATTCTTACCCGCCGCCGAGCTGCGACGCGCGCCCCTTTTCGCGTTCCCGGTGGCTCCCCCCTCGAAACTCTTCGGCCGCGGTCGTCGTCGTCGTCGTCGTCGTCGTCGTCGTCGTCGTCGTCGTCGCCGCGAGCGTTTTCGCGACGACGAAGCTAGACGCTTCCGCTCGCGGTTCGTCTTGTTTTTGCCTCGTGTTTATTCTCCCCCCTCCCCCGCGCCGGGCGTCGAGCGCCTATCTGCGACGAACGACGTCGCCGACGCCGCGGAACGCGGGAAAATCGTTGCCGACGCTGCCGACCGCGAGCTCGAATCGCGGCCGAAGGTACGAGCGGCAGCGCCAACGTTCGAATCGGAAACTTCCGACGCGCTCCCCGCGCGCTTGGCGGCAGTGAACTCGCGTTTATCGCGCCCGTTCCAGCCCAGAGGAACGGAACGCTGCGATCCGTTATCGACACGGGCCGACGCCGAACGTCGACGCGTTTCCTCGACGTTCGGGGAACGTTTCTCCGATCGATCGCCGGGAATCCCCGATGGCGAGGGACCCGACCCGCTCGGTACGAGTTCCTTGCTCGACGTCCGATGTTTTTCTTCGACGGGGCAGCTTCGCCCGTCCACGGATGCCGAGCGTCGCGCGACCCCCGGTATCTCCGACGCGGAGGGTCGGTAATGGAAAAGTGGAAATCTCTCGGCTGCCGCTCCTCTCGTAGTTTCGAGGAAACGCCGCGAGCTCGCCGGAGGGCAGCTCCTACCGGCGTCGCGACGCGCGAGCTTCGAGTCGATTCCGTGATTTCGACTCGTGCCCCGGCGGCTGGATTATATTGATCGTGGTAGATGGAGACAAAGTCGGTGCAACGACGAACGATCAATATAACAGAGTCGTCCGAGGCGAACTCTCCGGATGGCGGCATGGAATAACGCCGAGGAGCTCGCCGCGCGCGCGTCGTATTGTTCTCGCGGACGGTGCCGTCGTGACTCGTCCTTTGCGGCGGCGGAAACGCGAACGCGGTATCGCCACTCCGTTTCTCTCGTTCTCGCGCGACCGTGGGGCGAAGAGGGAATAAAAACCGAACAACGAAACCGAGGTGCTCGAGCGCGTAGGAACGCGACCGGCGACGCGCGTACCCTCGACGAATCTCGTCGAAATTGACGACCGAATCGTCTCGCGCGCGCGTTCGTCGTCCGGGAAGACTGTTCGCGAAGGATAGCGAGCGAGGAACGTCGGGACGCCGGAACGGAGGACGCATCGGCCATCGGTGACGTAATTCGCGGAACTTGGCGCGAGAATCGCGCGCCGAGTCGCGGCGGGTAGCAAATCGATATTCCCGAGTTTCAAGGGGGCGCCGCACCGTTTTCTATGCGTCAGGAGTTACAATCGGGCCTGAAGCTGCGGCCTCCCGACAGTGATCACCGTCCTCACCACCTCCACCACCACCACCACCACCACCACCACCACCACCACCGCCGCCACCACCCGCAGCAGCAGCAGCAGCAGCAGGATACGGAGCCGGTGCAGCAGCTGCGACAACAACAACAACAACACCACCAACGCGACCACCCTCGTCATCGCCGTCGCAGCGCTCTGGACGAGGGCGAAGGTGGAGGCGGACGCGGAGACGGAGACAGAGACAGAGACAGGAACGAAGGTGATCTCGGTGACGGAGTCATGATCGAGCAGGACATGGCCGGTGCTCAGGACACGATCTACCTGTGCAACTTTCGCGTCTCCGTCGACGGGGAATGGTTGTGCCTGAAGGAGCTTCAGGACGTCGAGTTCTCGATGCAGGACTCGTTGCAACGCTCCCCATCGCCTCCGTTGCCGCTCAGCGGTACAGATCAACGTCGTCACCGACGCGAAACCTCCTCGCTTTGCGACGCACTTATCTCCAGCTCGCCGCCATTGCCACTCGTCACCAGCTTCTCGTGTCCGTATTATTTGCACGGTGTAGCCGTGGTGTCGGCGAACGGTAGCGCGATCGAACGAACGCAACGGATACTGCCGTCGACCCCGCGTTCATCGTCGACCGGGTCGCGTCGCGTCGCGAGTCGCTTCGATCGCTCTACCGAAGCTTGCCCTTCGGCATCGTAGATCCGAACATCGTTCCGAAAGTCCGTCCGTCGCTTGCTGCAACGCGTCCCGTCTCTCCGTGTATTTATTTTCCTCTCTCCGTACGACGTTTTTTTTTTGTTTTTTTCTCCTCCACGTTTCGCGGACCGCGGTGTCTCGTCTCTCGTCTCTCGTTTAGATTTTCGAGGAGTCGCGTTGTCGCGCGACCCGCTCGCCTCCCAACGATACCACCGCGCACGTCCACGCGAGCATCTCGACACGCGTGCGACCCCTTCCCCCATCTTCGAGCTCGGGGAATGCCGACGCGTTGTCGCGTTGTCGCGTGGTCCACGGTCTCTGTCGTTGTCGAAGCAGCTGGCCGCCCGATACGAACGACGGCAGACAGACAGACGCTCCGCGAAGCGAAACGATCCTGCATCGGGAAATTTATTGTTTTTCCAGCCCGAGACCCCGTCATCATCGAGCGTAGCAACCTCGTCAACATATCGAAGCTCATCGTGAAGGAGCTGATCGAGACGTCGCTGAAGTACGGTCGTATGCTCGATTCGGACCACATGCCGCTACAGCATTTCTTCATCGTCCTCGAACACGTCCTCAGGCACGGTCTACGGCCGAAGAAGGTAACGGAATCGCGTTTCCGAATATCTGGCATCCGCGACATTCCCCCCCCCCCCCCCCCCCCCCCGATCAGCACCGATTCGCGAATCCTCGTCGTCGCGATGTTCCTCGATGTCATCGTCGTCGTCGTCGTCATCTTCGTCGTTCTCTCTATCTCTCTCATCCGCAGGGTCTACTCGGACCTAAAAAGGAGCTCTGGGACATTCTACAACTGGTCGAAAAATATTGCGCCGAGGCGCAGGATATAACCTCGAGCATTCGGGATCTGCCGACCGTCAGGTAATCGAGGCACGTGGTCACTTCGTATCGATGGATCACCGGAACGACGACGAAGACGACGGCGGAAACGTCGGCGCGAGGATACCCAGGCTCGATGAAGAATCTCGCATTATTTCAGGACGGCGATGGGACGCGCGCGTGCCTGGCTGAGAATGGCGTTGATGCAAAAGAAGCTGGCGGATTACTTGAAGGTGCTCATCGATCACAAGGACGACGTACTTTCGGAATACTTCGAGCCGGACGCGTTGATGATGAGCGAGGAGGCCATCGTCGTGATGGGGTTGCTCGTTGGTCTGAACGTGATCGACTGTAACTTCTGCGTAAAGGTTAGTCTCCCCGACCTCGACGGACGGATCGAATTAATCGTACGTTTCGTACGAAACAGGAGGAAGATCTCGACTGCCAACAGGGCGTCATCGATTTTTCGTTGTACCTGAGGAGCAGCAATCATATACCGGGCGAATCGCCGGACGACGAACTGGAGAACGACAACATGACGACGGTCCTCGATCAGAAGAATTACATCGAGGAGCTCAACAGGCATTTAAAGTAACGAAATAGGGGAACGAACGCGTTAACGATGATACAGATTCGGAGGAGCGAGATTCCCCCGCTCACGTGACACGCCTAATCGTTTCAGTGCAACGGTGACGAATTTGCAAGCGAAAGTAGAATCTCTCACGACGACGAACGCTCTGATGAAGGAAGATTTGGCGATCGCGAAAAACAACATCCTCACGATGCACGAGGAAAATAGACAGCTGAAGAGAGAGCTGGGCATAGACGTGAAGGATACGAGCGAGGTACGAAGGAGAGGAACCTCCGCGAATCGCCGCGGCGCTGGGAGGATGCGAGCGTTGGCTGGTTTTTTTCTCTCTCTCTCTCTCTCTCCCCTCGTTTATCATCGTTGTATTTTTGAATTTCTTCGTTGCAGAATGGCAAGACGCCCATCAAAATTACGGAAACTACCTCGGAGATCGAGGAGCTGAGGAGCAGAATAGAGTCGGAGAAGAAACAGAGGAACGAACTCGAAAGAGAACTCAGCTTACAGGTGGGCGGATCGCTCGCTCCTCTCGCGTGCCTCGGTTTATCCGGTTTTTTGGCTTTTGTGTTTTCTTTCTTTTTTCTTTCCTTCGATTCTTTCCGTTGGTTTTCCTCGAGTTCGCGAGAGATGAATGGAAATAGCGCGTCGGCGTGTCGCGAAGTACGCGTATCGACGGTCGCGAGCTTCTCGATTCATCTCGACCGTCGCGGTCGTTTTTTATTCGCCCCCCCCCCCCCCCCCCCCGCACTCGATGAGTAAATCGTTCAACTGTGGAAACAGATCAGCATGAAATCGGAAATGGAAGTGGCTATGAAGCTTCTCGAGAAGGACATCCACGACAAACAAGATACTATCGTATCCCTGAGGCGACAATTGGACGACATCAAGCTGATCAACTTGGAGATGTATAAGAAATTACAGGTGACGTAAGGTTACTCGTTATTTCTCACATCGCGTTCGATGCTTTCGTTTCCTTCATTGTTTTTTTTTCTTCTCTCCGACGCAACGTTTTGGTCCAGCGAAGTGATTTTCGCCTCGGCGCGCGTACCATCGAAATCACCCCCGACCCCCTCCCCCTCCCCCTCCCTCCGCCCCCCCCAATCACCACCAAATCGAACTACCCGTACGATCATGCGTACGTGCGGGGACCGGTTTGGCGAAGGAGGAAACGAGACGGCGAGAGGCAGGAGGCCCCCCCCCCCTCCCCCCCTCCCCCACTCGCGGTGTCACCAAGACGATTGACTTCTTGTAGGAATGCGAATACGAGCTGACGCAGAAGGGTGAGATGGTGAGCCGGCTCCACGCGAAGACGAATCAGATCGGGAAGCTGCTGAACAACCTCGAGAAATACAACCACCTGATGAAAGACGCGGAGGGCGGTCGGACACCGACGACTCCCGGGGCCGGGACGAGGACGTTGCTGAAAAACAGTCCGACGTCCCCGCGGCTCGGCACGGCCAACGAGCCGGAACGATCGCATCGTACTCAAAACTCTCGATCGAAATCGGAGGAAGCCCCGAACGAATCGGCCCCCGTTTCTCTCGCCGAGGCGAAAAACGTCCAAGTTTAGGACTCGCGTCGATGATAATAACGCGACCCGCGATGTTTCGCGTACCTTCGATTCCGTATCTCTCCCCCGGTCTCCGAACGCGACGCGTGTACTGACTAATTCGGACGACCGAGGCGTAACCCGCTCACCGTGCCTCGATATATTCAAGGGATATTCGTTTCAGGAGTGCGAGGGCTCGCTCGAGCACAAAAAGGAGCTCGTTGTTAAACTCGAGGCGAAGACGCGGTCCATGGACGCGATGATCCAGAATATGGATGAGAAGTATGTCCGAACGAATTATTTCATCCCGTTGTTTTCTCCCTCGCCCCTGCTGCCCCATTTCCACGCGAGCTCCGTATAGATTTCCCCGTGGCGATCCCGATCCCGATACCGTTCCCGATTTCGTCGTCGCCTGCCGTGCTCGCGTTCTCCGGGAGTCGCGCGAACCACGGGACGCGACAAGCTCGACGAACGTCGATTTATCGACGCTCCCTTGCGCGATCCTACTCGCCTTAGTTTTCGTTTATCGCTAATATTTTTCAATCGTTCTCGCCTATCGACGGTTCGTAACCATCGATCCGCCGATCGAGTCACGATCGATCGTTGTCGATCCGTTGCGAAAGGACTCTCGCCGATACGCAACGTCGTTTCACGCTTCGGTCTCGATTTGGATCTCGTTCCTCGTCCCGTTGTCGCGTCGTCGCTGTATCGCGCGAGGACGAAGACGCGCATCGATCTCGATAACCCCACCTCTGTCCGTTGAATACCGGCAAACTACTCAGGTATCACGGTAATAAAATGCTTCTGTATATCACAGTGTCGCTACGTTGTATCACATCGCAATTATGTACGAAGCGGTCAGCAATATTTGTATCACCGTGCGAAACTCACGCGTGCGCTTGTACGTGGCTAACGACGATGATTGAGAATAATGATAATAATGATAATAATAATGGTAAACAAGTAACACGAACGGTTTCTACTTGATTTTCCTCCAGTATCTGCCCCCCGAAAGATGCCGGATTTTTCCTTTTTTTTCTTTTCTTTTTTCTCTTCGCTCGACGGGGACGGCGAGTCGCGGAGGTAAGTTTGACGCGCGACCTCGTCTAACACACGATCGGGATGGTTCGCCACGCTCGTGCTCGTTCGAAACGACGCGCCGGCGTCGAATCCATCGCGACGCCGCGCGATCGCGCGACAGGTTACGTAGCTGGAAACGAAACGATCTCACCCGGCGTCGTATCGTCGACCGTAACCCTTCGCGACTCGCAGAGTTACTCGATCGGACCCGCGACCGGGTGTCTCCCCTCAGCCGCGCGTGCCCGAGTCGAATGAATATTTCAGGACGGCGTCGATGCGACGGGCGAACTCGCTAGGCCACCGCGGAGATCGATTCCCGTTCGTTCGCGGCAGCTCCCCCCTCCCCCCCCCCCCCCCCCCCCCCCCGTTCCCCGATGTCCGCGCGAACGTCCTCGTTTTCCTCCCCCGAACGACGATGCTCGCCGACGTTTCCGCGATATCGCAATTTTCATTCGAGTTTTTGGCCAGGTGCAAGGAGCTCGAGAACGATCTTTGCGGAGCCGAGGAACGAGCGCGAGCCATCGGCGCGGAGGCAGTCGAGCGGGAAACTCGAGCGAGCGGGGTCGAAGGAGAGCTGAAAATCGAGCGAGAATGGAGGACGGCGCTGCAGCAGACCTCCGTCAAGGATCGCGAGAAGATATCTCACCTGCGACAGGAGATCGACCAGCTGAAGCGGCTCGTCGAGGTAACGAACGTCCCGCGCGATAACCTCGACACCCCCCCCCCCCCGTACGGTCGCGAATTTGAGGGCGCGGGCGCGACGATATCTCGAACGAAACAATCGAGTCGACGATCGAGACGTCGCCCGTCCCCTCTCCTAGCGGCGCGACGCGAGCCTTCGTCCGCGCGGAAAACCTCGTGAACGACGTTGTTTTTTTGTTGTTTTTTTTTTTTTTTTTTTTTGCAGAAACACTCCGCTCTGCAAGAGGAGCACTTCGCCCTGAAAGAGATCTGCGTGGAACAGGAGCGTACGCTGGAGGAACTGGGCGGACAGCTGAGCACGGCGAAATTGGCAGCGGTCGAGTTGCGGGAGGCGGCGGGCATCGTTCAGCCCCGGACCCATCAGGATGGCACCACGGCACCGTGGGCGAACGACAGGCTCGCGACGCAGTGCAAAGCTTGCGCTCGAGACTTCAATATCGCTCGAAGAAAGGTGTGCCCGTCGAAGAAAAGCGCTCGCGACGCCGCGTACGACCACCGCGATCGTCTAATTTCCCGCTATTGGACCGATTAGCCGGGATTACCCGACCTCGACGCCACGAGAGCGCCCCCCGCTCAACTTTCGAAAGTCGGCTCCGTTCTTTTCGATTCGGGGAACGCCGAGCCGAGGTGCCGGGGGAAATTGGGGAGCTACCTCGCGGTTCTTCGCCGCGATATCTGCGAATTTATCGGCGCCGTTCGCTCGACGACGAGCGAGGCGACTTTTATACCGCTGACGAGCGGGGGCTACGGAGCGGGGGAACGTCCCTTTCCTCTCCGTACGGCGACGAGGCGCGGATGATCGATTCCTTATCGGGGGGCTCTCGAACCGCCGTTTGTCCGAAACCCGCGTTCGAGTAGTAGGGCGAGTCACCGCGACCGAGGCAGGTCGATAACTTTGGCCCGAACCGCGCGCGCGATCCCACGAAGATCCGTACCCGTCCCGCGTAGCGTCCAGCATCGCCGATCCTCCCCGCGCGGTTCGCGCGGGTCTTTCCTCTTTTGTCGCGCGATCGCGAACGCGAAGCACCCCGGCGAGAATCGAGAAGAGGGGACGGGAAATTTGAATATCGAACGGGGTCGCCGCGTATCGTTACGGAACACGTCCAACTGTCGGGGCTCCGCTGATCTATTCATAGCGCTTTGTCGTTTGTTCGCAGCACCACTGTCGCAACTGCGGGGAAATATTCTGCAACGCCTGCAGCGACAACGCCATGGCGCTACCGAACTCTACCAGACCCGTGCGTGTCTGCGACGAATGCCACGTATTTCTCGTCGGCAGGTATTCGCTGATGTCGTGAGCACGGTTCGCATCGGAATCCTCGGGCACCTGCTGAATTCCGAGCTTCGCGTCCGAGCGACGGGCCAAACGATCGTCGCCGAAGAGCTATCGTTACATTTTATTATTTTTCTTTTTTCACGCCTAACGCGTTTCGCGTGCGGAGATGACGCGCGCGAGAGAGAGAGAGAGAGAGAGAGAGAGAGAGAGAGAGAGAGAGAGAGAGAGAGAGAGAATATATTGACGAACCGAAATCAAGGCATCGACCAGGGTCGCGTCGTCGGAAACTGCACGCGTAGATATGCGTATACAGAGGCTCGAATGAAATTACGTACATTTCTCGTACGAGCTTTAATTAACAATAACCTCTTTCCGACACGCGGATAGTTTATTATATAATAGGAACGTTATATTTTCGTACGATTCACGTTTGCAATCGTCCATCGTAATCGCAATCGCAGCTGTATCCGTCGTTTTTTCGCGTCACGTCCACGAGTCGTACCGTTTACCGTACGCTTGTATTATAATTGTTCTTCGCGTATGTACGTATATTAACGAAACGGAGCAACGCTTGCGAAGGATCCGCCGTCGAGGATCGAATTTTTCGTCCGCGATTCTCGCATCGATGTTTCCGAAACGTTGTCGCCGCTCTGCTCGGGTCGACCGGATCTCTTTGCGTTTACCTGCGTGTTTCGTATTTACGTTAGCACGAGTAGAATAGCACCAAGGATCGACGTCGTCACCGCGAAACGCGCGCGATCGCCGAACTCGCGAACGTCGCAACAGCCTCTACCGGATCCACGTTATCTCTACGCACGCGGGCTCGCTTCTCCTTTTAACGTGCCGTTTCTCGTCGCTGGCGCGCGTCGTTCGATCGCGAGAGAAACGAACAAAAAATGAGCAAAGATCACGCCTGCCGAGGTGCGGATGGTATCTTCCCGCGCGACAAAAGCAGCGCGATCCGAACTCGAGCGATCGAACGATGCGCGCGTCTCGAGTCGATGTTTCCGAATACTCTGCCGACTTTCGTCCGACGTCGACGATCGGTGGCTCTCGTCCCGTTGTCTCGCGACGACGACGACCACGACGACGACGACGACGACGACGACGACGACGACGACGACGACGACGACGATGATGATGATGATGATGATAACGATGACGAGCATAGCAATAGTGATACTTGGTGATTATTTTGACGATAATAAATGAACGGTACAGGACTTGAAGTTCGTTGCGTTCGATCGATTCCCGTCCGTCGTCAAACAAGGCGATCCTCGTCGCTTGGCTGGCTCGAAAGGCGAGGACGCTTCTTCGAACGGAGAGGGCAAACTCGAGCAAGTTTGCGTTCGTACGACTCGGCAAACGGGGAGGAAAACGAAACGACGACCGGTCGTTCGGCCGCGAATCGTCGTGCCCGCCGAGTCTACCTAGGGTGGGCGGGTAGGTGGGTAGGTGGGTAGGTGGGTAGGTATCACCGAGGTGGCGAGAACGCGACGAGCGGAACGAAACGAGCGCGACGACCAAGAAGATCCACCTCCGCCTTGCCTTTGGAACTCTCCCTCGCCTCGCGAGGTTAGACCCGCCGCGATTCGACGCCTGCGCTTCGCGTTGGCGGCAATCGGGATATCCGCGCGCGTACGTTCGCCGGTGCCCCAGTCAACGTCCACGCGTCCTACGCGTCGCGATGCTCGTTTCCACGCTTCTGGCCGCTTCCGTCGCGTCGTGGGTCTTGGCATTGATCGATCCAGCGCCAGGTATAACCCTCTTCCTCCTCCTCCTCCTCCTCCTCCTCCTCCTCCTCCTCCTCCTCCTCTTCTCTCACCTCGACTACGAGCGCGACGCGCAACGATCGCGCGGTTCTCGTCTCCGCGTTAATTCTCGCCTGCCGAATGAAACTTCGCCGGGATCGATTTTCTAGCCGGAGCGACGCGCTAGAGGATTCGACGAACGGTGCACGGTGCACGGTGCACGGTGCATCGTTTCGCGCGTATTTGGGAAGCGTAGCATCGCGGAAACACGGTGGTCGCGCTAGACATTTCGACATCTCGCTACCCGCGAGAACCCGCGCCGGGTGAAATTTTCGCCGTTCCCCTCGCGAGATAAATCGGGAAATCTGACGATTCTCGTCGAACGGTCGCGTTCGCGGCCACGCGACACCATCGCGAACGTTCGCGGGCGCGAGGGGCTAGGTACTTAAGTTTACGACCGTTCGGTATCGAGCGTTCGTTGTTAGTTCCGTTCACGCGAAGCCAACGTAATTTGCATCGCGAGCTACGCGCGAGGTATCCCAACCGCGTCGTTTTCGTTCTCGCGTTACGAAACGATCCGCGTTCGCGTGGAAGCATCGATTCACCGTTGGCACCTAGCGTTGAAAGTTCGTTTCTCCGCGTCTCGATCACGCGCGCGCCAGGTGGCACGGTTCCGAGCGGAAAGTTAGCGGCGTAGATGTCGAGGACTAACCGCGGTACGCTTCCGTTACGCGCGAACGTATACGAGAGAGAGAGAGAGAGAACCGGTGGGTGTTTAAACGGGCGTTGCCGTTCGTTATCTCGGCCGTGATAATCAACCGAACGGCCGTTAACGGCTCTATCGCTCGCTACCTTGCCGCAACTTCTCCCTCCCCCCTCCCGTTATTTGCCGAGTCGCGAGAGCAACGCGACGAGGAGCGTGTCCCGAACACCGGGACGTCCGTTTTCGCTAATCGACGTTTTTTTCGCCCTTACAGTTTTACCAAGATTCGCCAGGCCGTTGAACAACGTGACGGTATCCGTTGGACGCGATGCCACTTTCACCTGCGTCGTCGAGGACCTGGGTCTCTACAAGGTAACGACCCCCCCCCCCCCCCCGCCGCCGCTCGCCAACGATCCTACGTACACGGGGAACCTCTTCCCCGTTATCTTCGCGCGCGGAACGCTCGCTCGTCCCACCGCACACCTCGCTCGCCGAGATTCAATTTCGATTTCTGATCGTTTGGCGATCGTTCGGCTACGGAAATCGCGGCGCGTATCGCGATACTCGACGGATCGCGGGTATTTATCGGCGGGGATGAGAATTTACCGCCTCGTTCCTCGTCGGACGACGCGACGATGCGGCTACTACTCTTCGAAACCGTGTAACGTCCGGCGAAGTGGTTCGAGTCGCTCGCGAGTCAGCCGGCACGGACCCGGCGCGCCGGGTCAGGCGCGAGTCGCGCGTTCGGTTCGCCGATCGGCAATCGGAAAACGGCCGGATATCGATCGAGGACGATCGACGAGGATCCGTATTATCTACTCGTACGGTTGCGAATCGATTCGGCGGACGCTGGATCACCGGCGCGAGGCGCGCGTCGTTCCGGGAATAATAATCGGGCGTCGACACCCCCTCCCGCCCCCCGAGGTAATGTCAACGAGCCGCGAAATGTCAGCGTTGCGACGGAACTATCGCGCCGCGTTGATCGAATCACGTTGGTCCTCGTCCCGTACCGTCCCGTTTTCACTCCCCCCCCCCCCCCCACCTCCCCGCGCATCGTCGTCGACGTATTTTTACGACGAAGCTCCCACACCTCCGCCAAAACTGAACGCTCGACGACGTTCGTTCCGCCGATCGCCCGTACGTTCGCCCCTCCGAGGGTCGCGCGTCCGTCGACGAATTATATCATCGACGATTATCATCGAGAGTACACTTGTCTATCGCCGTCTCCTTTCGGCGCTCGCGCCGCGTTGTTCGTAGCGTCGTTCGGAGACCGCGATAAGATCAATTCCTCCTCGCTGCGTGTTCCAGGTGGCGTGGCTCCGCGTCGACACGCAGACGATACTAACGATCGCGAGTCACGTAATCACGAAGAATCACCGAATCGGCGTGTCCCATAGCGGGCATCGCACGTGGCTCCTCCACGTACGCGATGCGCGCGAGTCGGACCGCGGCTGGTACATGTGCCAGGTGAACACGGAACCGATGTCCAGCGATACGGGATTCCTCGACGTCGTTGGTGAGCGCTTCTCTTCGGATTTCGTCGAAACCCCCCAACCCAACCAAACAACGCGCGCTCGTCCGTCGATCCGTTTCGATTCTACGAACGAAATGATGGCGGTACGACGGCGACGGGTAATGACGGGGCGGGGGGGGGGGGGGGGGGCTGGAATCGTTCTCGTTTCGAGGCTCGGCCGGCCCCGAGTTTCCGTCGATTCGGCGAAAATTTGTGCGAAATGCGATATTTACCCAACGTAATCGCGAGTCGATCGATCGACGCGCTGTTCTCGGAAACTTTGAGAATTGCGCGAGATCGTTTCGCGGCTGCACGTGAATAACGGCGCGGCGTATTCGGGGTCGCCGACAATAATTGTGAATTATTACGGAGGAGAGCGACGCGAGCATATTATAATTGCAGTGCCTCCGGATATCCTCGACTATCCGACGAGTACCGACACGGTGGCGCGGGAGGGCAGCAACGTGACGCTTCGGTGCGCCGCGACCGGAACGCCGACACCCTCCGTCACGTGGCGTCGAGAGGACGGTCGTTCTATCGTACAAGCGGATGCCGTTGAAGGTAGGAGAACCTCGTAGGACAACGTCCGACCGATTTTTCACGACGAGTCGATCGTCGTCGCTACCCTGCGACGACGACGACGACGACGACGACGACGGATCGCGGCTCGTCGCCGCGACGTCGTCCCGTCCTTGAATTAATTTACCTCCGACAAATCCTAACAGAGAAAATTTACCGTTTCGCGATCGTTGGTCCAGCTACGAGTGCCGAGGGTCCGGTACTGGAGATAGTCCGGGTGAATCGACGCCACATGGGAGCTTACCTCTGCATCGCATCGAACGGCGTGCCACCCATCGTCAGCAAGCGGATCGTTCTTCTCGTTCACTGTGAGTGTCGCGAGGGTACGCGAGGTTCGCCTCGAATCGATTAGATTTCATTGCTTATTTCTTTTTCACCCGTAGCCATGGGTTCGCGAAATTGTTTCGCCCACCGATCGTGGAACCCGGCGATTTGTTGTTTTTTTTTTCAACGGTCGCGCTGAAATCTTTCGTTCGCCAAGTTTCCCTTTTCGGAGGCGGAATCGCTCGCCTACGATAATATCGCGTAGGAATTCGCAGCCGCGAATATTCCCGTGATATATTTCTTTCCTATTCCCAACAACGGTCGTTCGTTGAACGAGCATCGCCGCGTACGCGAGTCGAGATCGATGCTGCGGACGAAATAATATACCCGCGTAGGGGAGCGCAGGGTAATTGGAGCTCGCTAAGGAAAATTCTTAACAAAAGCCATGGTTATTTCCATTATTTTACCTTCTAATTAGGAACCGTCTACCTCGTTTGTTCGAGTATCGGATAATCACGGTTGATACGAACCGTAGTTTATAAATTTTCGTAGAACGAGAGAATCGGCACGGATTACGTCC
>OZ018314.1:19368-51837 GCA_963969455.1 Arge pagana | reverse complement strand
CCTTCTCCCGCCCTCCCGTGATCCAACAAGCTCGCGCGAATCGGTCCTCCGAAATCTCATCGTTCGCAAAGCAGGGTGATAAGTTTTTCATCGTTTGGTCGACGTTTCATCGCCAACGCGAGAGCGAAATACTCGCTCCGATCCCTCGCTCCGTATCGCGCGCGGTCGAGGCGGCACGAAGCGAGCGCGGGCAACGCGACTCGAGTACCTACCTATACGTCGCGGTTCCGCGCACCGTTTGGACAACGCTCGCGGATATCCCGGGGATATTAACGGGAATTAAAATTAACGGCGCCGTTACCGTTACCGAACCGTCCGCGAGAGGAGAGATACGGGCGAACCTTTGCCGAACCGCGGGTCATTTCGTCGCGCGAGATTCGCGCGTGGGCGAGCGTACGGTGCGGCAGGTTTTCTCGTTAAACGGGAGGATCGCCGCGACGCGTCGCAACCCCCCATACGCGGGTCCCCGTCGCGATCGGGTTCCCTCCTCGCTCGAGGCGTTTCGCGATGATGGCGCGGCCTCGCCGCGCGCGGTTGTTCGTTCGAGGGACAAGAATATCCTGATCTACGTTCTCGTTCTCCTCGTAGCGTAGCGTACCACGAGAGGCGCGAACCGGGGCGGCCTCCCTCGCATTTTCATCGCGAGGGCAATTGCAGCCGCGAAACTCGATCGATGCGCGCGGTGCGGTGGATTTGGGCGCGACGAATATCTCTTCGGGGAAACATATTCGTCGAAAGGTCCGGATATCGGAGGAAAACGACGGGACGGGGGCCATCGAGGCCGAAGCGCGAAGGAACAACGGGGGGGTTTTCGACCACGGATAAGAATTACCTACCCTACCGCGTGCGTCGAACGAAGCCCGTTCGCTTCGTACGGAACGTTGCCTGATATTTCCATCAAATTTCGTCAACGAGAGACGACCGAGAGACTCGTAGCGCGGAACGACGATCGCGCGGTTAGAGAAATGGAAAATGATGGAAAAACCTGGGTCGAATGTAAGAAGGGGAGAGGAGAGGAGAGGAGAGGAGAGGAGAGAGAGAGAGAGAGAGAGAGAGGAGGGCTTTCGGACCACAACGACGCGATAGTTGGCGCGATCGAGTGCCGGGCGACGCGTCAACGAAAGAATCCGAGTTCTGGTACGGTGTCGGGCGGCGAAGGGGGCGGGGGTGCGCGGTAAGGGTCGAACAGTTGTCAAGGCAACCGCTTCCACGCGGTGAATGCTAATCATTGCTAATCACCGCCGGATAATTTGTAGAAAATCCAAAGACTCCGTTGCCGTTGCTTCGCCGCGATACGATCGCTATCGTTGGAATCCGAACGGTCGGGGGGGGGGGGGGGGGGAGTCGGTTGGGGTCCGCGTTGACGGGAGCTCGGCGCGAAGTCGCGGGTAGCAAATAATTGCCGTGAGAAAACTACGAGTACAGTCGCCGTCCGCGTCGCGCGCGCGTGTTTGGGGGGGAGGTTCGGGTATATATATATATATATATATATATATATATATATATATATATATATATACGATGTAACTGCGAAATGAGCCGACCATGACTCGAACGAAAGGTACCCGCTACGCTAAATTGCCAACGGCAGTTGCCGTTTCTTCGATTAACGACCGGCCATCGGATTCACGGCTGTTTCCTTCGGTCGCGCCCGTAGAACGCGTTCGAATTACACCCGAACGATAATCGTCGCTCCGCAAAATGCAAATAAAGATTTCACGTTGCGTTGTATTTGGCGCGGTTGTATGTATTTCGCCGTACGTATACGCGCGTGTAACTAGTCGACGGCGACGAGAGATGGGAGCGGGGAATGCTACACAGGGCCGACGAATGAGAACGAGAACGAAATAGGGATGGTCTCGTACGGCACGGGAACACCGTTGTTCCAACAGATTTGGTATTTGGCAACGGCTGTTATTGGTAAACGGGGGGTTTAATTTCGGTTCGCTTTCGTCGAGCCCCATCTTTGACGGGACTCGAGACGAAGGCGCGACGCGGCTCGACCATTGCCCCGTCTCTTACCGTCTGGCAATAATATCCCCCTTTGATTTCTTGCCTGTTATATACGAGATGCTCGGATGAGGATTCGTAATATGAAACGATATCAAACGACTGCGAGCCAACTTGGTGGATTCCAACGCCGATTGCCAAGCAAAACTGATGAAAATGGCGACTCGGGCGAGAGAACGTAGACGCCGCTTTTCGGGTCGAGCGGGAAGAGGCCGGGGGCGGGGGTGGGGGGGATACGAGCGACGAGATAGGGAGAATCGGAAGTTGCTCGTTTCGCTCGACTCGTGCCGTATTTTACGCCGCGTATGAATTGGATCGTTTATGAAATTCGAGCCAAGCACCGGTTATCGACAGCTCGCGGATGCTCGAATCGTAGCACGTGTAAATATATAATCCCCGGCGTCTTTGTACCGCGGCGTATCGATGGGAGGGTGGTGCGGTCGTCCGGTCCCGTACGTACGCGCCTACGAGGTACCTTACGACGAGGGCTACCGAGGTATCGCCAAACCGGACCACCGACCGTACAACTTTCGCAACGAGAGCAAATATTTATCGAAGATCGAATCCCTTGAAAGGCCGGGCGCACTGGTCGCGGACCGGAATGTTTTCTCCCGGCGAGACGAGCGAAATGGCACGGGCGATCGCGGCTGACGCGAAAGGGAGAGACGGCTCGGAAAAAAAGGAAAACAAAACCGTCGGGATACGTCGCGAGTTGGGATCTCGGGATTGGGACGGTGGTGGACGAGGGGCGAGGGGAGGGGGGATCGCGAGAGGGTATTTTGTTTTCGAGGCGAGCGACCTGACCGAATCCCGTCCCTCGTCGGACGAAAATGTGCACTCGCCTCGTTGTCTCCCCAAACTTGTCTAACTCGCGCGGAAGGGATCTCTGCAAAGTCCGCCGACACTTCCACCGCCACCCTCGCGACCGCACCACCCCCTCCTCGCCTTTAACGCCAACGCTACGACCGACGCTCGTTACTACCAGCGCGGTCGCGTTACACGATCGCGGTGAAAACGAACCTGGATGCGCGCCCGCGCGCGCGGGGTGGGGGGGGGGGGGAGCTCGCCGACGGAACACCCGAGGAGATCGTTGCAGTGCCCCGATAACGGAACGGAGGAGAAGAGCGTACGACGACCAACCCCGGGGGTGGGGGGGGGGGGGGGGGGGGGGGGGGGCCGAGGGCAAGGGAGAGCGTGACTCATCGTCGCGTGAATCCACGCGATCGGGTGTATCGCCGCGCGTATCGGATATCGACGCGCGACCGTACGTTCTCGCCGGTCGTGAAAATTCTACCGAAGATGGTTTACGAATATTTCAAAACGGTTTTATGGTCGCGGACGGTTGGAAGTAGAACAATCGGCATCGAAGATCGCGCAAAATGTTCGGATTCGCGTACTCGCGCGATGAAAACGGCTCGGCCCCGCTTGCCTTCGATTCGAGTCGACTGCCACCAATTGGCTTGTTCCGGATCTCGGCTAACAGCAACGGCCCGGTGCTGATTCGAACGTCCAGCGTACCGAAAATGTATTCTCCCGCTTTCCATCCTTCCCCTTCCCGCGTTCCCGAGAACCTCGTCCGGTCGCGGCGGCGGCGGCGGCGGCGGCGGCGGCGGTCGGCCACGTGGGATGGCGCTACGTCAAATCCAGCTGAGCGCGATGAAAATCCGCGAAATTAAAGTAACGAGAGAGAGATCCCGAGCGAACGTAACCCGAGTGGAAGTTGAGCGGGTGCGGCGGGCGCCGCCGGGATGGTCGGTGGGGAGCCGCCGAGTTTGAAACCAACGGGGTCACCGGGGTTCGAAATCGCGGCCACGTAAGTTGTACGGATTCGATTTTACGCGCGTAAACGACGAGAGCGGCAAAGATGCCGGCGGCGGCGGCGGCGGCGGCGGCGGCGGCTCGACCGACCCGCGAAAAGGTCCGCGCCGAACGCGATGCCGGGGTCGATTCCGCGTTACGTTGATCAAAGCCCCGAACTCGTACGGTTTTACGATATCGACGAACGTTCGGACGACGCGCGGGATCTCGCGACAAAACCACCGCCCTCTCCCCGAAGTCCAAGGAATCGACCGACGCGAAATGCGAATCGCGCGGAGCGGCGACGAGTCGTTAATTAATTATCCGTCGACGTTCGCGCACCTCCGGGATTAGTAGAAAAGATCACCGAGCGGCGAAGAGGAGCACGGACACGAGCGAACGGGGGCGAGTCGAGTGGGGGGGGGGGGGGGGGGGCAAATACTTAACAAACCGATGATCCGGCAAAACGTATCGTCGTTGCGATTATTCGCGTCGGGAACGTTGCGCGTAGTCGAGTCGACTTCCCTAGCAGCTGTAAAAATCAATTTGACGCCGACGAGGAGGGAAATTAGCGCGTCGCCGGCAATTTCGCGCGACGACAAGCCAGTCATCTTTTTCCCTTCGATACGGATTATCCGGTATTATCGTTGCCCGAGCGATAAGCGCGGCGAGCACGACGTCGGGCGAAAACTGCGACGAATCTTCATTTCCGTTCGCATAGCGGAGAAAAGATAATATATCGCCCGCCCCGAGGGTAGCCCGCGTATATCCTCCGAGGATAGATGCCGCTCGATGGTCGCCGCGCGTAGCCCGAATACTGTCCGATTCGCAAATATCACGCGTACGAGGATATTGCCGAGGTCCGAGTAGCCCGACGTACCAACGCGATTCCAACGCGATTCCAACGATTTTAGCGGTCGCGGTGACGCGGTACGAATATTTCACGTACGGGCGAGCGCAACGCCGATTCCGTAGAGAGCAGCGAACGCCGAGGTGTCAGCCCGCGCGCGTCGACGAAATAATTGAGTTTCGCCGCGCCGTTCGACCCACTCTTCGGAGATGGGTAGTTGATCCTCGCGGGGATCGCGGGTAAAATGCAAAATGACGCGTCGCGTTGGCCCGCGACGGTGTCCCGCGTTCGATAGTGCCCGAATAACCCGCGGCTCGGACCGAGAAAGCCCCTGGAACCGTACCAAATTTGGTCCGAGATCCGCGAGTTGGAAATGTTCGCGATTTTGTCGCGAGGAGGAGGCGGCAGGAGGGCACCGAACGAGTTTTGCCGAAAAATAAAAATGTCTAATCGCTCGAAGCTCGTCCCGCGCGCGCCATGTGCCCGGGTCGACGCGTAATTCCGTTTTCGGACGCTGCGCGGCGCACGAACGAAAATCCGTTCGAAAATTCGAATTCGTTGGACTTTGCGAATCCTATGGTCGTTCGACGAGAGGTTGATTATCGACCGTCCGGGCGCGAACGACGGCAACGGGAATACGTAGCAACGGATACGAGAACGAAGCGGCGTGGAAGCGCCGCGAGATCGTAGATCTTGTCGGGCGTACCGCGGTAAGCGCGGTGAAAAACGATCGAAACGAATCGGTCGGCCGCGGCAGCGAACGAATGGCCCTCGATAAAGCCCGGCAAGGGCGGCGCGCGGCGTTATCAACCTTGGTTTTCTCAAAACTGTACGTAAAATCGGGCAGCGATTTCTTTTAGCGCCGGCCCCGCGGTTCGGTAGTTTGTTCATCGGGACGGATCCCCGCACCGTCGTACCGTTGCTGGCGTTTAACCAACGTTTCACCGTCCGAAGAGCTGCCCCCCCCCCCCCCTCGACGCGGGATCAACGTTCCCCGCGTTCTCCGCGCGCCCGGCGAGACGATCGTCGAATTCGACGTCCCTCTTCGCCGGCCATTCGATCCCCCCCCCCCCCCCCCCCCCCCCCCCCCGAATCCCGTGGCTATAAATTAACCAGGACGGAAGTTCGATACGTTACCTAACGTTCGTTCGTTCGTTCGTTTGTTCGTTCGTTTGTTCGTTCGTTCGTTCGTCCCTTCGTCCGTTCGTTCGTTTGTCCGTTGGTCACTCGTTGGTGTTCGTAGGTTCGTTCGTTCGTTCCAGCAAAACGCGGAGACGAGCAGAGATTAACGCGGGCCCGCGCCCTCGCGCGTCCTTTCCGGACGGTGTACGCGGATACACCCGCCCCGCGATATCCGGTCGTTGGGCAAACGCGCTTTTCGTTGTACGTAACGGTTCGGAAAGCGATCGCCCGCCGCGACGTTGCTCGATTTTTCGAAACTTACCCCGAGAAAGTCGCCAACGGCAATCGATCGCGACGATGCTCGGGATTAGTCCGGCCTCGTTGTTCTCCCGCTTCTACTACTCCTCTCGTCGTCCTCTCCCCGCCAAGCTGATATCTACGAATCGCGTGGGGTGGCGGATTTTCCCGAATCCGAGAGGGGCGAACGTCAATTTCGTACGTCCGTCTTCGAATCGCCGAGGGAAAATAATAGGGAGACGGACCGTTTTCTACGAAAACCCGAGTCGAAGTTTTCGGCCACCGCGCGTCGGGCACCCCTGGCGCACCCCTACGCAGCAGCGAGTACGCGGATTTGTACGCGACTACGTACGAGGGGGGGGGGGGGGGGGGAGCGTCCGCGTACGTCCGGCTAGGGTCGCGCAAATGTCTCGGTTTCGCGTCAATCGACCGAAATCTCGTACGCCTCGGCGCGCCTCGTGCGAAGCGTCGAGACACAACGCGCGGCGGGTTCGGGCGATCGGCGAGAGATCGGCGCGGTCGCGAAACGCTGTTCCGCGAAGAATCGCGTCGGCTCCGTACGAGTTTGGCAAATTACCAAAATCTGTGTGGCCGAGCATTCCCCCTCGCCCGTCGTTTACAGAGGCCAGTAACGAAGCCGGAGGCGTCCCTCTCCGCGGCGGAAAGCCTAACGAAGCGCTTTCAAAAAGCCATCCCCCGCCGGGGGAGATCCGTCCCCTGGATTTCTTGGCCTTGAATTTCCCGTTCGCCGGCGGAACGCCGCGATACCGGCGATAGGAATCGCGAACGAACGGTCCTGCGACGCGCGTAAGAATTTCGGAGACGTGCGCGCGTAGAGCAAAACCGAGAAACGTCGTACCGCGGCGGCGACGAAACGCGTTCGAATAATTCTTACGAGACGCGGGAGCATAAAACGCGCCGGCTCGTTCCCGCGATTCCCGAACATCCCCGTTGTTCGCGCGAACGCGTCGTTATCGCTCGTGAAATCTTCCCAGCGCGCTGGGATTGAAACTTGGAACGTCGAGATGCCGATTATTATCATTATTATTATCACCCGACGACGCGCGAACGCGAGGTAGTTATTATACCTTGACTCGTTATCGCGGGCTGACGCGACGCGCGTCGAACGCGCGTACGGCTCCCCGCGATAACATCGCCGTCGTAAAATCGGACGATACGTCCCCGCGAGTTGGTTTTCGCCAACTTCTCCTCCGGAACCAACGTTCTCGAAACCCCCTATCGACGTGGAGGAACCCCCCCGAACGAGAAATCTCCCGCGTCGTTCCCGAAGCTTCGTCGCTACGACGGCCAGCCGACCGGCACTCGCCTCGAATCACCGTCTCGTCCCGAACGCGAGATCAGCCGCGGGCTCTCGTCTCGACTCGACGGGGGGGCGGGGGTCGACCATCGCGTTAATCGCGATGCTCGAGATCGTCGTTGACGATGCTTCGTTGCTCGTTAAGTGCGGAGATATCGCGGGCTTCCGTCCCTCGGCGAGCCGACGTAGGTACGCGAATCCCGAGTTACGGTGACGAGACACACGCGGACATCGCTCGATCGCGCGTGGGGTACGAGCGCGGGTAGCGTCCCGGACCGAACGTCGACGAAGGGAGGGCGGGGGGGTGGGGGGGAGGAGTAGGCGCGCATCGCGTATTCTGGGAAATTGGCAAGATGTTGAAATTGCGTCGAACCGTTAAATTGGTACCGCGGACTCGGCTGCAATTTCGATCCGTATACCCGATCTCGCGGCGGACGAGGTTGCAGCGTTGGATCGTTGAAATTCGAAATCTCGTTCGAGCGTGCCGGAAACGACGCCGCTCGGTATCGTCGCGGACGCGTGTTACGCGTCGTCCGACGATCGAGCACCGCCTCGGCCTCGATTTGCCCCCCCCCCCCCCCCCCCGCGTTTGTCGCGTCCCGTACCGTATCGGCCTCCGACGGTTTACCCGATCGGGGCCGCTTCGCCTTAGCGTCGCGATACGTGCGCTCGAGTCGGGACGAAAAAAATCGCCACCGATGCGATCCTCGACTGCCGTTCGCGAACGAAAGCCGATCGGAAAGATCCGGAAAGAAATAAAACTGTCTCGGGGAGAGACGGATGCTCCGAGGAAAAAGTACGGCGACGAAACAGCCCGTCCCGTCTCGTTTCTATATTTTCCTCGGTTTTTCAACGGACCTCCGAATCATCCGAACGTCTCGCGCCAGGAGCGTCGCGGATAAACGTGGCTCGTCGCCTCGTTCGATCGGATCTTTATTTTTTGGACCGCGGAGGTGCGAAGGAGTTGCCACTCCGTCGCGGAAGCTCGTTCTCATTTTGCTCGTCGCAACTCGCCACGGTTGAACGAGGGGATGTCGGGATTCGAGGCGCGTCTCGGTTCCTCTCGCGGCGACGTAACTTTGCGAAAATGTTCGGTAGCCGTACGAGCGAGTAATACGCGAAAGCGAAGATGTTAAAGTTGGAAATGCCCCGTGCGAACGATCCCGGTTTTCATAGCTCTTCGCGGTATCGGAACAGTTTCAACCGCGTCTTCTCCTTGCTAAAGATAAAAATCCCGCAACTGCTCGTTCCAACGAGCTCGCGCGGATGGGGTGTCGGAGGCAGGCGGGGCGGCGGGGGGGGGGGGGGGGCGAGTCATTTGGTGATCGCTGGGCTATTCATCGGCGAAGCCTACCGTGGAAACGCTCGGAATTCGGACATGGTACGATTCGCAAAGGTTCGTTCTCGACGAGGTACACGTTCGTTTCATCGTCGCTCGGCATCGCGATCCCTACGCGTGACGACGAAGCCGCGCGAGCCGTTCGACGAGAGACGAGAAGCTTATCGCGGATGCGAAACTACCGGCGGATATATATTTTTGACGAAACGGAATTCGGTGTTCGACGTCGGTGTAACGCGCAGTTTCGAGCGGCCGAAGTTTCGGAAGCGCGCGATTGATATCGGGAAGAAAAAAAAGTTGTTCCGCTGACTTTTCATCTCTCCTCGCCCCCCCGTCACCGGAACTCGACCCGAGGTGCGGGAGCGTAGGCTTCGGGGTAAAGCTTCGCGGGTGGCGGTGGTGGTGGTGGTGGTAGCGCGGGCCGATGTTCGAACTCGGTCGGAGACGCGAGCGACGAGTTTCGAAACTTTCGGCACGCCTTCCACGGAGACTGCACCTTTGACGGTACGAACTTTGCCATTACGGGATTTGCGTCGTACGCGCGGTGGTCGTGGTGGTGGTGGTGGTGGTGGTCCCCGTCGTTGTCGTTATTGTCGTCGTTGTTGTTCTCGTATCGGCGACCGTTCGTACATCTGTCGTGATACACGCGCCTGTCCCGTTACAAAACAACCGAAAATACAGCCGCGGACGCGATGATGGGTACCGACGAAGAACCTCTCCGCGCGTTCGCCCTTCGGCCAACGTTCGTCCCGTGGGAATTGCGGAAAGATACGCGAGTCGAAACACCGGATTCCAGGCTTTGTTCGAAGGAAAGAGCGCGAGCGAGCGAACGAGCGGGCGGCGGAGAGAGAGAGAGAGAGAGAGAGAGAGAGAGAGCGACGGGGCGAGAAAGGGGCGAGAGAGCGAGAGAGCGAGAGATACGAACGATGGAAAGCCGTACGCGACGAAGGGCGCAACGGGATGAAAATCTTGGGAAAACTAATTTATCGAACGGACGTCGACGTCTCGGGGTGTCGATAAACTTTCTCCGAGCGTTCGAGCGTAGAACACTGGAATTACGGGGTGAATTCGACGGTTCGAACTTTGTCATTTCAACGAACCTGCGAAAGCTCGATCGCCTCCGCGACGATCGAAAAATCGCCTCGCGGATCATCGCTCGTGGCGATCGATACTCCCCGTTCGAGTATCCGAAAACGGGTTGGAATTGTTGCGAGTACGCCGCCTTTCCTCGCGCCCGTCGGAAAGTTTTCCCCGGTTTTCCCACGTGATTCCCCACCCGGACGGGCACGCGCGGGCGTAAGAGTCGCAGCGATCGCGAAACGGCGGAATCGATTCGATTCTAAATTCGACCGATACGCTACGTTCAACGCTCGCGAGCGATCCGTCGAGGCCTCCGTCCGCTCGGCCTCGCAACGGCTCGAAACTCGAACGACCCCGTCGCAAGCGAGGGGGTACCGGAACGATACCCGCCTACGAATTTCATCCCGTTGGACCCAATCGACCGAGTCAACAGGCTGTTACGAGGATTCGAGCGACGACGTCGAACGCGACTCTCTCCGATCCGACGCGAGTTTAGCGCGAGGGTGTTCGGAACGTTCCACGGACGAAGCGTAGGGACTGCTACGGGGAAACCGCCTAACGGCGTATCGCGGCGACCCGATGCCCATCGCCGAATAAAATTTCGAACGTCGAACGCGTCCGGGAGACTCTCGGTTCGGACGCCTCCGAGTATCTCGAAACGGTTGGAAAATTCGCCGCGTTACCGACATTTTTCGACGATCATTACGCCAGCTGTCGCGCGTCGGCTCGGAGATCTCGCGTTCCCTTCGCCGCGAATAGTTTACCGGTGAATTTCGATCGAACGCGGAATATATTGTCCGGCAATCGTCCGCGAGGGGAACGAGAAAAATAGAAACGGAGGAACGAAAAATCACCGGGTAAGAAGGTAAAAAGGCCACGCGCGAGTCGGCGTAAGCGGATCGTCGTCGTTCCCGACGATGCTTGCCACGGGCGAATCACGGCCGTCGTATCGCGGAATAACGGATATCACCGAGCTGCCACTGACCTTTTACGCGAGATGCAAATGTTAGGAGAGCGAAAGCCGCGACGATAAATCGAATCGGCGACATCCATCTAGAATTGTAGCACAACAAAACAACGAGGACACCGAGCGCGCCGGGATTTCGGAGCGTACTGACGTTCTCGCCGAACGCGAGAGGTCGAAATCGCGAAGGGCTACGACGGCGGCGGATCGCATGCGCTTCGAGTTCACCTACCCTCCGCCATCGCTCCTTCAGGACCCGCCTTTCTCGTAGTATACGTACACCGCCGAGAGATAAGGGTGAGGAAGACGCGGCGACGAGTCGCGAACGAAGAGTCGCGAAGGAGCAAACGTACGTACGTACGAACGGACGAACGGACGGACGGACGGACGGACGGACGGACGGACGGACGGACGGACGGACGAATAATCCGTACGATACGCGTAATATGCGCGATACGTACACGGGTACGTTCGATCGCCCCGAAAAATGTTTCGCCGTCTGTCGGCTCTGACGGATCCTCCCGATTTTTCATTTACGATAATCCGAATAACTTCCAGCGAACCAAATAGGAAACGAGGAAACGTAGGAGCGCGAAACGTCCGCGCAGGTGCGCGCGTAGAGCGAACGGACGTCGATTTTTCACGGAAGTTTCCCGATTCCAACGCGCGTGTATCTCGCGTCCCGTGGAACATCTTACGTTCGAAAACCGCGTTTTTCGACGATATCTAACCGGTAGCAGTTCGCGTCGTTGCACGAATCGGCGGATCGCGAGGGATGATGCGAGACGGCATCTCGGAGACTCGGCGAGACGTGCCGGTGGAAAATTGTCGATCCTATCGCTGGCTCTATCGAGCGTCATTCGCGTTGCTTTCGAACGAACATTTCCGAAAATGAAAACTATCCCGTTTAACCGGCGATGCGAACCCCGCCGCGAGATCGAAAATCAAAAGAACCGTCGACTCGTCCGGGAAGCGTCGGTCGAAAGACTGAAAAATGACGAAAACGAGGAACGATGTTTTTCGAAAATTAACGAGATTCGTCGCAACCGCGTCGATTCGCACGTTTCATCCTTTCCATCCGTTTCATTCGCCGGTGAAATTATCGATGCGCTAGTTTTTACGGCAGATCGAAGTGGCAACCCGGCGAAAAGCGTACGGCCATTTCCGACGCACCTACGCACCTCTCTCGCTCTCTCGACCAATTTTTTTTTTACAATCGGACGAAGCGCCCGGTCGGATCGGATTTTCCCGCGTTCACCGCCGAAACCGGACAAAAACTAAGAAAAAAACGCCCCTGGCCGCGACAATGACCGCGTGAACGGTCGTTTGTTCGACGCGAAGCATTCCGATCGAAGCTTACGCGCTCGGGATGCATCGCCTCCGCGGTAATAGCGGCGTAGGATCCGTGCGCCGCGACGCGATCCGCCGCGTCGCCGTGAGACGCCTAATAATTGTTGCGTGCTCCTACGCGTCACCGGCTACGCGAACCGTGGGCAAACGGCTAGAGGTACTTTCGGGATACTCGCTCCGCGTAGTCGGGGGTAGGGGGATGCCGCGCGCGTATCCCCGTGCTCGCGCTCGGTCGTCGCACGGGCGCGCTGTAACCGGGTCACCTAAATCGTATCATCGCCTACCTATCGCTCATGCCATCCCTTCGCGCGTAACAAACCCGAACGATATTTATGCATGCTCGGCGATTCTCGTCGCGTTATCCGCAAATAATAGCCGTGGCTACGGTGGCGACGGCGTCTCCGTACCTATATAGATAGTTTAGCGTGCACGCCCGCCGAGTCTGGATCTTAAAGTTGTAATTGGCAATGCCGGAACAATAGATCCCGGTCCTGCTGGTCTATCGACGATCTTCGACGCTCCCGTTGTTCGTCCATGATTAGTTACGTACCTACGTGCGGGCGTACGCGCGCGCACGTACGTATGGCGGGGGACGTAGGACGAACACGCGCGCGCGATCCGGTACGTTTACCGCGCGAAGTGGTTATCGGCGGATCTCGGTGCGCCGGGTCCGCGCGCGGTACGGTTGCGCGGGTGCGGGTGCGGGTGCGGCTGCGGCTGCGGCTGCGGCGGTGAACGGAGACTCGCGCGATAATATGATCGATCAACGCGCGTACCTACCCCCGTGCCCGCGATCCCGCGGGCCGACTTGGACGATAATTACGGACCGTCGCGGCGAGGCTGTCGGAATTCGTAGTAGGCCCCCGTCGCGATCGAAGGCGCGAAACCGGACTTACGACCGGGCACGAACGGAACGTTGGGTCGCGAACCGCAAAATACGCGATCTCGCATCGTTGTACGGGATACGATCGAGCTAAGAATTCTCAACCCGGGCGCGACGAAATCCGGAGCCAGCGACATCCGTGCCGTTTATTTTGTTCTCTCGGGCTGTTGCGTCGCATCGTCGTTTTAATATTCCAACTTCATTTATATCCATCACGCGAAAAAGCCGTGGCGTTATTTCATAATGACCAGCGCGGAGCGCGGACGCGTCGGGGACGTTGAATTATTACGCGTTCGCGATGCCGTCTCCGTTTCATCCGTCGTACGGGATTCGCGAAATCTGCGAGCCTCCTTCCCCCCCCCCCCCCTCTCCCCCCCCCCCCATATTCCCGCGAGTATCCCGACGATCCGGATTCGTGGCGGGGTGCCGTCGACGTTTCGCGCCCACCCCGTTTTCAACGACGTCGACGCAACGCGACGCGGAGGCTACTGATCAATTTAATTATCTGCCGAATTTGACAACTCCGGCTCCGGAGGAGGAATTTCGCGTGAAATTTCTACCATCCGCGATATTCAAAACTTCCGAGGATTTCCAACCGGGTACGCTCGACAACGAGCGTGGCGCGTTGCTTCTCGGACGGCTACTTACTCCCCGCTGCCGGATTCGACGGCATAGCACGCTTACGCGTTGCTATACTCGTTTTCCACGTACCCGCTCGAAGCGTAGAAACGCGTCGCGTTAGATATTTCTCGCGAGCGCGGTCTCATCGTCGGCCCTACGTCGCCCTTCGCGTACCTCGAACTTTCCTTATTCGGCAACGAGAATCGTTCGAAGTTGGGCGCGTTACGCGTTCGAGCCGCGACGCTCTCGTCGATAACGGATACTCGATAGCCGTACTCGTAACGGTTGTTATCTCCTAGCCGCGACACGGGCGTGGAAGGAGGGAATCTCGGTGGTACGTACGTACGTGTACGTATAATTTCAGGCAGCTCTCCGGCTGTAAACGTCGGATAGGCGCGATTGCATTTTATCATTAGTCAGCGCGACGATGCGCTACACCCCCCCCCCCCCCTACCGCTATAAGCGTGCCGCACGGCCGAGCGCGCGAGGAGCCGTCCCTCGAGGGGGGGGGGGGGGGGGGAGGGGGGGGGGCGCATCTGGCCGCCGGCGTCGAGCCATTATATTCCACCGCGTCGAACTGACGTTTGTCCGGGCGAAAGATGGATCGCCCTCGAGGATGATTCTTCGGTAAACGACTCGCGGGCTAACGCAGCGGCGGGACCGCCGCAACGGGGGGTAGGACGATTCTTCCCGAGCGGTGCGTCTCGCGTATCGAAATATTAATCGTTTCGCCGCGATGCCGCGACCGACCCGCTAAATCCGCGTCCGACGGTGTATCATTTTTTTCGGAGAGTCGCTTCCCCAAGGACGAGATCGCAACGGATATCACCCGTCGCCGGGCAACTCGCCGTTCATCGGCGAGTACGTCGATTTTATAAATTGCCCTCGAGGCCCGTTCTTTCGTAGGTAGGTACGTCTCGTACGATGGTATCGGGCGTCGGTCCGAGTTCCAGCTCGTTCGTTCGTTCGCTCTCGGCTTTATCGTTTCCCTTTTCTCTCTCCGTATTTTCGATTACTCGGTTTCCTTATTTATTTGTATTTATTCCTCGTCGTTATCGAACCGCGAGGTCACGCCAGGCCGCGGCCGCGATATCTTAACGGCAACCGCGGAGCCGGTAGCCGGTGAATATTTAACGCCGCGAAGGTCGTTCCCTCGGGGTCCCGAAGGGAAGAGAGTAGCCAGAGACTGCAGATTTCCACGAGCAGAGGAACGATACCCATCCCGTGCCGTGCCCAGCGTTCGTCTTCTCGCCGATGCCCGATCGCCGTCGACCCCGCGACCGACCATTTCGACGCGGCTAACGAGACCCCGTCGCGAGCGCGCGCGCGAGTCCGAGCATCCCACCGCGATCAGAAACACGTATCCGTGCGAATCGCGATTCTTGTCCCCGTTCGTTTCTCGCGAGGGTCTCCGATTCGCCGCTCCGAATTGCCAGATTTTCCCCCTCGTTTCCTCGATAACGCCGTGTATCTTCGATCGAGAACAACGCTCCGTCCGTCCGTCCGTCCGTCCGTCCGTCGCCCCTGCATCTCGTTTGAAATACGATCGGCGGAAGGAACGCGCGCGCGCCGTTGGGAACGCGCGGCTTTCTCCCGCAATAAACTGCCAAATTTCAAACCTCGACGGTACCGCGGTGAACCTCGGTGTACCAGGTGTGACCACCGTTTGTCCCGGGACAAAACGCGGGTGAAACGAACCGCGTAATTTCCAGCGCGCGAGGTTAATTTCACAAGCGACGGCACCTTCTCTCGGCAACCGGAACGAAGTCGGTGAAACGGGAGGAGACGTCGAATCTCGCGCGTCGAGCGTTTCGCGGATCGACCCGAGAATCGGACGAGACGAGGGAGGCTTTCGGCTACGATTCGCTGCTGACGGCGATCGCGTCGCGGAACCGAGATAACAGATTTCGTTATTCGCCCCCGAACTTCCTGCCCCCGTCGCCTCGATTTTTCATTCGTCGCCGTTTTCTCTCGGTCAACTTTCGTACGACGCGCGGCGGCGGCGGCGGCGGCGGCGGCGGCGGCGCAGCGGGACACGCGAGGACGCGAAACGAGTCGGCGAAGGTGGAGGCGGAGGCGACGAACGTTCGACGACCGTTACGCGCGTATCGACGCGAACAATCGCTACGCCCGAAACAGTTCGCGAGATTCGATCGGAAGTGAAATCCCACGCGGCACGGAGGCGTCGCGTGACAGGAATTTCCCGCGAGCCTTTGGAAATCCGCTTCGGCTCGTCGCCGCTCCGTACTTCCGCGTGTCGGTCTACTCGTACGAGTATCGGGAACAGCCGTTTCCTGGGGCGATGCGAACGGGGTGGGGTAGACGGAAGATCGGACTTGGGAAAATCATTTCGCGTCGCGGCGTACAGTACGGGTTTTCTACGGGTGTAGCGAAGTCGGAGCGTCGGATCACGGATTAAACGCCGCGGTCGGCTGAGTCTCGTTCCATCGTTCGCTCGTAGCGTCGCCCCCCCCCACCCCCCCTCCCCCCCCCCCCCCCCCTCTCGCGGAACATCGCTCCTATTACTTTGAGTTCATTCCTCGTCGCCGCGCTCGCGTTTGCGGCGGCGAGCACCCTCGCGACTCTCGCGATCGTCGGGGTTGGTTTTACGTTTTCCGGAGCTGACTTTTTTCTCCCCTCGCCGCGATTCGACCGGCTACCGGCCCCGAGTACGGACGGGGGGAACGTCCTGCCGGAGGTTCGCGCCGACGTAGGTGAGAAACGATCGGTTCTCGCGATTGGAAACTAGCTCGCGGAAGGGACAGGTACCTAAACTTTTCCGCTATCCGTGGGCCACGCGGCTCGGCGGCCTTTGACAATGCCGACTCTCCTCGATTACGTTACGAAGTTTCCGAGAACGAGTCTCGCGAGGAAAATTGGAAGAAATTCTTGGCAGATCCGTCACCGCTCGGGACCCTCCGTTACTCCGCGCGCCCCGGGCTCTTCCTCGCCGCGTCGTACCTACCGCCGTGTCGTCGCGTTCGCTCGACGATTCCTGGAAACTACCCGCTCCCCCCCCCCCCCCCTCGTTCCCGTCCCTTATCGGCGCTCCGTCGTATCTCCGCGAAGCCGCGGATCCGCGGATCTCGCGAGTCGGCTTGTCCCGAGATCAAAGCTTTCCGTGACCTAGAACCGCTGCGAACCGTTCGCGGGGCGGGGGGGAGTATTCTCGCCTGTCGTTTGACGGAAGAACTTGCCACTTCCGCGACAGCTTACGAAAGCGGGACAATGACCGGCGAGACAACGATAAACAAGGGTAGATACGATAACCGCGCGAGTACGCGACGTTACGCGGCATACGCGCGTAGACGTCGTATATTTAACAAAATTATTAGAATTCCCCGGCGAAAGAGATCGTAGACAAACGCGTGCGAGTCGGTGAGTTAGCGAACATTGATTTTTCGGCACCAACATCGGGGACTGGCCGTTGAAAAAGGCTATCTCGACGCGTCGCGTCGCGAGAGAGTGATCGACGACGACACGAGAATAAGAATACAGTTTAACGCGGAACGTGCGATCGACCGAACGACTATTTTCGGTTGCACCGCGTTCGGGGTGAGATGGTTGGAAACGGCAAAGTCAGAAATGGCCATCGCATCCTCGTCTAGTCCAGTACGCGCGCCTAGATATACGGGAATACTGGTAATCGGGAGCCGCGAGGCTGGCTCGAGAGATCATCCGTTCGCGATATTCGAACAGCGAAGAGACGTTCGAAGGTACCCCGTTCGATGTTCGGACGATCCGACGATTCCCTTCGATTCCTTACGGGTCGATTGTCACGCGACGCGGGGCTGTTCGCGTTGGAAGGTGATTCCCGGATATCCCCTCCCTGATAGCAACGCGTGGTTCGTTACGAGAAAACCTCGGATGTTGAACGAAGGTGTAGAAGATCGTAATAACAACGTATAACGTAGATAAAAAGTGCACCCGTGCGAGAGTGCTGTAACGGGTGACGAGGCGAGCGATAAAGATTGCCAAAGTTCGACGAGAATAAGCGTAACGTAACGAGCAAAGGGCACTACCGACGAAATATAGCGCTAAGTAGGCTAGAAATAGAGAGGGAGAGAGAGAGGAAATGGGGGGGGGGGGGGGGGGGAGAGGGAGAGAACGAACGATCTGTCCGTCTCGACACGCGGGTGGGTGGGATACCTACGAAACGGATCTGATTCCGGGCACCAGGCGCATGCTACGTAATCCGAAACACACCCAAGTTTCCGTATAAATCTGAATGTCGTCCGCGAGAATTGGCATGCATAGAATACCTCTGCGTTCGATTTAATGCGGGTAAAGAGGTGAGACGCCGTGAAACATATCGAGCCTGTCTTATCGGATCACGAAGATGTACGCGTAGCGCCGCTGTACGAGTTTTCACCGTGGCGGAGCCCCGGGGCGGGGGGAGGGGGGGGGGGGGACGCCCGTTTTCAATCCCATGGTTTTTCTTCGATGCGTCGATTCGCGCGATAAAAATTGCCGCAAACGCCATTATAAAGTTCCTCCGCCGTTCGTTCTCTCCACTTTGAATACTACCCGTCCCTATCGTCGATCGTCACCTTCGATCGGCCTCGCGTCACTTTCCCGACGCGCGGAGTCCCGAGAGTTTTCGCTTAACGAAGATTCGTTGACCGATAATCGACCAAAGTCGGAGTCCGCGAGTATCGAAACCGAACGATCGTTCGAGGAAAAGTCGTTATTCGCAACCAGCGACGGTGAAACGACCACGAGCGTTCGTCGGACTTGGTCATCCGAAAATGGGGTGCGGTGAAACACGGGTAGGTACGAGGAAGCGAGACGATCGGGACCAAGTCGTTTACGCGGAGAAGGCGCGAAATTCCGGGGAAAGTCGACGAGAATCGTCGCAAGGATTTCCGGGGTCGGCGATCTCGAGTCCGAGGGCAGAATTTTTCAAAGCTCGGAACGACGGAACCGACGCGACCGACTCTCGCGTGTTCGCCGTTACGACTTCCCTTCGGATACGTCCGTTGCGGACTCGAGATTCGGCGACCTCGAAACCGGCTCTAACCGATACAACACCCTTCGCGACCCCGTTCTTCGCGTACGCGCGAGGCTTCGTTAATTTCGAAATTCGAAATTCTTCGGTAACTCGTTGGTAACGCGTGTCTCGTCGAGCAGAAAAGCTCGTCTGGAGAGCGTCTAAGGGGCCATACGCTCGACGCGTTTCAAAATTTCACGATTCATCGGCGGATCGAATCGGCGCGAGATAGCGAAGAGTGGTAAAACTCGAAGGGATCGGCGCGATTCCCCGAACCCTACACGTCCGGACGCCTACCACTCGAAGGAATTTTCGTTCCGCATCTTCGCGAGCGGCGTTGCTCTCCCCCGTTCGCGAAGCGCGGCGTCATCGACGAGGAAGAAGGCATCGCCTGTTGATTTTCCGCTCGCCGTCGGTGCGCCTCGTCTCCAGGCCGGGGCGCGAGAATCCGAGACTTATTTATCCTCCCCCCGCCGCCATCGCGGTTCGGATTTAGATGCCCGAGTTCGGGCATTCGCGCGCGTTGCCCTCATATTTACGAGGAATTCGAAGGCGCGCGGCGAAGCTACGGGAAAAGGGAACCCGAGAAGCGGGGATCGCTTTCTTTTCGCACCGCGCGCGACTCTTCCCCTCGACAACGCGCTTCGGAATGCGACGCGTGCCGCGGATGAAATGCCGCGCGTGACGCGACGGTCGAGGTCGCGTTTTCAAAGATCGCGGCGACCCGCGCGCTCGGAGACGGTGCGGGATGCTCGAGTTTCGGACGGAGCCGTACGGGAGACGGACGCGTTGCGGGGCCGCGCCACGGTCGCGCCCCCGACTACCGGCGTATCACCCGAGCCCCGGAGTCCCCCGAGCCCCTTCGGAAACCCGCGGCCGCCAGTCGGCTCCGATGCCTATCTGTAAACAAGATTTATCCGCGGAAACATTTTAGCGAAACTTTACTCCCTCGAGCCTGGCCACCTGACCGAGGAACCCTGCCTCACCTGCGGCGCCGGCAATACTTCTTATTACCCTTTCTCGATACGAAATATTTCACTTTGCTAAGTTCTCGCGGGGCCCGCGCCCGATTCCCCACGGGGTTTGCTCTCTCGCGCGTCGCGTATTTCATCTCGCGCTGCCACCGTGCCGCCGCCATCTCGATCCGGCTCCGTACCCTTGATTCTCGAAGCTTCGATTTTTTCGCGCTCGATTCGTGGAACGGACGAACGGGGGGGGGGGGGGGGGGAGCGAAACGGTCGCGCGGAGGAGATTCTCGACGAACGAAACGAGGCGCGAGATCACCCCTCCTCCCGGAAAATTGTCGAAATCCGAATTCCATTGCGCGGATACCTTTCCGATTCGCTTTTCGCCGGCATGCCGCGGTATAGGTCGAACGAGATTCCCTTTCGTTTCGTTATACGTAGTTGTTTTGTTTTCTCTCCTTTCGGCATTTCGAAAGACCTTCCGGCACAGCTTGCAGGTTGGTACCTCTGCTTATCGCGTCGTTCGGGTACGCTCGTTCGTCGAGCCGCGATTGGTTCGCGCTTGGTATCCGTGGTTTTCCCGTGACGCGTTCGCCGCGACGGATACCGCGATACGAGACCAACTATGGAAAAACAAATAACGTTCCCGCCGCGTTTTCACGAGAATTTCGTACTTTGCCTCGCGCCGATACGCTTATACGGGATCGAACGAAATTGGCAGCTCGGTTTTCACGCGTATTCGAGATAAAAACGTTCGGGCAAGATTGCTGATTAAATCTGGTGATCACGTTCGCGGGAACGTGACCGAGGAATCGTTAGTTATAGCTCGACGGCTCCTAGGCTCGTAGGCTCCATCTCCGTGGTGCTTCGCTCCCGTACCCTCCGACCGACTGTCGGGGGAAACGTATAGTTCCTCGTTTTGCGCGTCGGTACCGGGGTAGCGGTGCGCGGTGGAACCGCGTCGCCGACCAAGACGACGACGACCAAGACCAAGACCAAGACCAAGACCAAGACCAAGACCAAGACCAAGACCAAGACCAAGACCAAGACGAAGACGAAGACGAAGACGAAGACGAAGACGACGACGACGACCCGGGCCGCACGGGATACGGGTGGGTTCGGCGGCACGGGGGGAACCAGCAGCCGGAGGCGAGGGGTCGATATACCCTACTCGCTGAATAAATAACGCGAACTACGGCCATTAATCGAATTAGAAACGTTTGATTTTATTGCCTCTTCCGACTTATCATTCCAATTCGCCTCGCATCGCGAACGATCGTGAATCGAGTTCGCGCGCGTAATTCTTCGCTCGTCGAATATCTCTACCTACGGTAGGAGGCGTTACGTCGCGTCGCCGCGAAGGGGGAGGTTGCCCGACTCGCGCTATCTTTCGCATTTCCCGAAACGACCCGATAACGACGCGATCGATCGGTGTAATACCTGAGAATGATCGTACGATCGTATTTCCGCGCGCGTTACCTGCCTCGCGCGTTCCCGTGGCATTTTGCGGGAGGGGGGGGGGGGGGGGGGGGGTGAAAATCGTCGAGCGAGAATTACCGGGGAAGGCCTTTCGTCGCACCCGTCGTCGCAACGTATCCGACCCGTACGTGTTTCCGTTTTTTTCATATCCAGCTCCTTTTCGACGAGTGGTTGGTTGAAAAACCAGCGACTCGAATGGTAAACGATAGGTACGTCGAGCGTGGGGGCTCCGCGCGTGAAAGGCAAGCTTACCGGCACGTGTTCGTCGACACGTGCGAGCAGTGATTCCCACTCGGAAAGGAATGCTGAGAATCAATCGATCGCGAGCCGAGACACGACGCGGGGCATACCGGATTCGATATCGATTACCTCTCGTCGCGTAGCTCGGCGCAGCCTTGCTCTCGGCTGTACCACCACCCCTCCTCCGATATACCTACCGCCGCGACGCTCGGAAAAACAAATCTACGGACGAGCCGGATCGTTCGTTCGGAAAAAGCGATCCTGTCGCCGGACGCGAAAAGTACAGGTCGATTCTTCTTAATATTATCTTCCGTAGTAATCGCCTCGCCGATTTTTTTTTTTTTTCTCATCTCGCCGATCCGGCGTATCCGTTCCTCTCGTTTCGCTAGCACCCTCCTCCTCCCTGCTCTTCGCACCTCCGCCTCGCTCCCCCCCCCCCCCCCGGGGTCTGAGACCGTTCACCGACAACGCGGAGTACTATATACGTAGAAGAGGATCGCGCTCGAGACGTTCGTACCAGCGCGGCTCCGGCCACCTATACGAGACACGCGAGCTCGACGACGACGACGACGACGACGACGACGACGACGACGACGACGACGACGACGCTTTTCCTCCGACTCTGTTCTCCGTCTATCGCCGCTGAACGATGACAACCGAAGGAAGAAAAAACGAAACACCGACGGGCAACCTTGCCGTTCTGTTTCCGGAAACTTGTCGCGCCCGCGCGACCCATCCCGCGAACATTTCCGTCCGATCGTGGAATAATCGAAATGCTCGTCGGATCTCCTAGATCGTGCGCCGTACTACGGGTGGCAGCCGTTGGATTTTCGTTGAATTTTTCATCCCGCGCGAATGTCCCGAAGCACTCGAGCGTTTGACAAATATTCTACGGCTATCGTAATTCGTTTCCCTTCGAAGAAAACATCGCGGTCAATTCTCTGTCGAACGAACGATATTTCCACGATATTCGCGACCTTTCTTGCCAACATCGACAAAATCACTCCCCGCGAGATGCTACCGTTACCTAGCTTACGTAACGAGCATGACAACGAACGGCACGCGGAAGAACAACGAGCGCGCGGATACGGGTCGTATTCCTTATTTACGCTGCGCGAAGCGAACGTGCACTGGTACGAGGAGAGAGAGGGAGGGAGGGAGGGAGGGAGAGAGAGAGAGAGAGAGAGAGAGAGAGAGAGAGAGAGAGAGAGAGAGAGAGAGAGAGAGAGAGAGAGAGAGATATTGATATTGATATTTATTGTAGAAGTCAGATGGGTACAACCCCGTTCGATCCCGGTAGAAAGTAACATTCGAAACTATAAACTAATAAAATCAGTAGTAAGCAAGGTGGTATCGCTGTTATAGTGCTAGGTTAGATTAGATTAGACAGGCCCAGCTTGCTCGCTCGAGAGCTGCGGGGGAAGGGGTGGAATGTCGAGAAGACGCGCGCGTTCGAACCATTCGGCTTTATCAGCGTCCACGAGAAACGTGTATCGCTGAGTTTTAAATACGGGCAAGGTAGCATCGCGTGAATTGGTTACGGAAAGCGAGTTGATCAGCCGGGATGCAACGCGGATAAACGACTGGTTTAGCGATTCGGTACGCGGGGTAGTATAGTTTAACGTTCTTTGCGGGAGGCGGCTCGATCGACGAATCGGGTCGGATAATGGCACGAATCGTTCGTAGAGGTGTCGAGGCTCGGGCGTGGTGAGAATCTCGAAGGCCAGGCATCCAATTGGGTAGAGTCGTCCGCGGTAATACGAACAACCAGCCCGGTGAAATCCGAAAAGGTGTAACGTGCTCTCTCTCTCTCTCTCTCTCTCTCTCTCCACGGGATATTGTCAAGGACAAACCGCACGCGTGCATTTAAGAGGCGGTGCAGTTTCAGGACGAGGTACCGCGACGTACGACCGAGCGCGGTAGCACGGAAGTCCAAGCGCGGATGAGCAAGAGAGCGACGGAGAGTGGGAGCGGGGCGGGGGTACGCGCGACGATAAAGCAACAACAGCCGAACGCGGGATGCCCTCGCCCCCCCCCCCCCCCCCCTCGTGTCCTCCTCGTCGTTTCATCCCTTCTTTTCGTTCCGGCTCGTTTCGTTCAGCGACGGGGTCGAGGGGAGCAGCGCGGTATTCCCGTCAGAGAGTAGAGATACAGCCAGGTGCGACGGACACGCGGTACCGCGCGCCGCTCTGTATCCCGCCAACGGTCACATCTGCCCGGTATTCGCGAACGTAGCTAAATATCACGGCTGAATTCGGCGGACGAGAATACCCTCGACGTAACGAAACGCGATGCTCTATAAGCCGAACAAGCGATGAGACTCACCGGGGGGGCTCGTTACTCCTTATTTCCCTGCGACTAACTTCCACACCCGCGCTGTCCTACAGCCAAACGCGACCGAATCTTCGGCGCGTCTCTACGCCTCGTCCTCCTCCTCCCACCCCCCCCCACCCCCCACCCCCCTCTCCCTTTTGCCCCTCGAGCAACCTCTTCAACGTTCCCCCTAACGTCAACTTTTTATTCCGACCCTCTCGGAAGCGTGCTTTACGAGGCAATACCATCCGACCCCGTAAAGTAGAACATAATTGCGCAATCAGCCGCGTAATGGTTTGTTATCTACCAACGCGTAGATTATGCCGGTCCAAGGATTAAGTCTATTTTTCATTTTCGCCCTCGCATCGAGAATCGGTCGGATCGATCCAACGACGAAAAACCGCCAACTCGCTGGATCCGGCCGACGCGGAATTTTCGAAGATAATTTCGATCGCTAACGGAAACTTGGACTCTTTTCGAAAGTGCTTTCTCCGCGCGCCGCAACGGAGATGACGAGATTACCCCGAGCCGGCGAACGTTTTCGCGGCCTAGGCGAGGCGAGCTCGCGCGAAAGCACGCGGCCAACGGGGCAGGGGGATGAAAATGAAGACAAAAAGCGGGTAAGAATGCGAAAGAAGAGAAAAAAAAGAGAAAAAAAAGAACGCGCGACGCGGAACGACGGTGCGCGTGGTACCCGAGGTGGCGGGGCAGCGAGACGGGGGATCGGAATGAGCGGCGGGCGCGCCGGATGGGCGGACGGCGCGGGGGGGGGGGGGGGGGGGGGAGCGGAGGGTGCCGGGGCCGGTGAACGTTGGACCGGGGTTTAACAGTGGCATCTTTTATTCATCGGGGGAGTCCGCTGTGTGGCTTGACGACTGCGTGAGCTGAGTTTATACGCGGTCTAGTTAAAGTTCTAACAGCCTCGGGTCTAGGAATCGATCTCTCGCGGATTCTCCTCCGGCTCTCGGCGTCGTACGGCGCGTAGCCTGCCGTGTCGCGGGGACCGACGCGACGTCACTCCCATCGCTCGAAGATCTCACCGTTTCTCTTCGTATTAAGGAGAGATCTGCCGAGGCTCGTCGAGCTCGGGTACACGCGAGCGGATTAGCATAGATCGGACCGATGTGGGTAGGAGTCGTTTCCTCGCGCGATGATCGATGCACCCGAAATCGTGCGTTTCCAACGCGACAGCGCGGGACATCGATGACGAATCGATTCGCGTAATTTTTAATAGCGCACGCGCGCGTACGAGCCATCGACGAAGAAAATCGGAAAATGGCAAAGTTCGCGCGTCCGACTCGACGCGTCGAAGGTTAATCGTTGGGAACGACGCGAGACTAGGCGAAGGGGGTTCTCGGCGAAACCTCGACGTTCGACGAGCTTTTTCGACTATTTAAATATTTCACGACGTATCCGATCCGTGACTCGCGATGGGAGGGTAGATTAATAGCGATGTCCCGGGGCGATCTCGCGCGCGTGTGCGCGCGTACGTGCGCGGGGAGGGAGGGGCGGGGGGGGGGGGGGGGGCGAAGGAGCGGAAGCTATACGTGCGGTGGACGAAAGAGCTGTACGCGGATGGATAACTATCTATTGGCGCGCGAACGGAGAAACGAATAGACATAGAGATGGGGGACGTGGGTAGAGAGAGTCGGGCGCGTCATCGGCAAGAAATTAAAATGGAATGCGAAATTCGATCGAGTGACGAAGAGTAAACGCGGTGTTTCGGGTCGCTTCTCGTCTCGATCGCCAAAGAATTCGCGGAGGGAAGGACTAAGGAAGTTCCACCGACGACTGCGATGGAATTTTCCGCTTTTTTCCCATGGCCCTGGTGCGCGACGTTCCGCTACGGTTCGTTCGACGATCCGTTTTCACCGTTGGCTCGAGGGATCCGATACGATACGACGCGATATGACGGGGAAAAAGTGACGAGTGCGTCGCGAAAGAAGCGAATCTTTCGCTTCCGATTGCGCAAATTCTCGCGATGCGATTCTTTTACCGCGCGTTTGGACCACGATCGAAGCCGGAAGTCGATCGACAATAACACTTTTGCATCCAGCCGCGTTGATCGCTTGGCTCGATTCCGACTAACCGACGCGTCGGATACTGGAATCTGTTCATTTTTTCTATCTCCTTTCGCCGGACGCGCGCGACAGCGCGTCCCCGATCGCGATCGTCGTCCCCGACGTGGCGCGTATTATTTTCAAGTTAGCCGAATCTACATCGTCGTCGTCGTCGTCGTCGTCGTCGTCTTCGCCGCATTTCGTTGTACCGGGGGATCCCGCCAAAGGACGGAACGAGAATGCCAACAGCCGAGCAGGAAGCGAACCGATTCCGGCGATTTCTTGTTCGTCGCCGACCCGATATATCCCCATCCTCGCGGACTCCGCGCGCGCAACAATCCCGGTCGCGGTGAAAGCGGCGATCCGCCGCGGCGGATGTAGCGAAGGAGCGCGGAGATGATCGAAAGCCAGGACTGAATCGCCGAACCTAATCCTGAACTTGACGCGACTGAATTGGAACTGGTTGGATCGAGCCAGGCTGGATACGAGGGGGGCAAGGAGAAGGGATGGGGGGGGGGGGGGGGGGGTCGTCGTCGGGTTGGGTCGTATCTAGCTAGGCTGGTTGACGCCGAGATAAGGTATCGTTCGGACGGAAAGGAGTGTTTTATCGGGAAGGCGGTTAATGAGGGTCCTCTGATAGATGGCTGCCCTCCGATCGCGAACCAGCTCTAGCTGGCTGGACCTAGCCTTCGACCTTCGACCTCCGACCTCCTCCCCGTCGCTTTTCGCCGATACGGTTACAACGTACGCGCGCGCGAGTGGTTACACCTACGAATCGCCGCTCTACGTACGGGGCACGCGTGCGAGTACCCCACCACCCAACGATCGTCCGAAAAATTGAAATTCTCGAAATTTGGAAAAGAAGCAACGTCCTTCATTCGACGTCCGATTATTCGATATATTTTGTGTCTGCCGCATTATCTTTTCGTTCCTCGGTATGCCCTGCAACGGGTGTAATACGTTGCCATACGCTTACGTCGCCCGGAATATCGCGTTTCTATTCGGGTACCTACCAGCTCAACGCTCCACGTTCGTTTCGTTCGTTGCGTTTTTCCGATTACCTGGCACGCCGACAAAGCCTGAAAACGTGGTAAGTGGGTAGTTGAATAACGCGGTGTCGCCGTCGATGCGGAAATACTCGCTCGTCGAAGAAAAAATGGGAGTGGGAGCGCGACTCGCGCGTGAAAACGGGCCGTTTGACGCGCGACGAGGCGACAAAGGAGGTGGAAGCTCGTCGGCAGAGTCTCGCGGACCCAAGCTTTTTCCCGACTCCGAGTGGGAAAGTTATTATATATGTAAATATTGCCAGCCTGGCGAGTAATCCGGTATTTCTACTATTCGAAGGTACATAAATCATACGAACGGAGCATTGGCGTGATAAATATTTCGCCCTTGTGCTCTGGTGTTCCCCTCGCACGATTGACTACCGTCAGATAAATCCAGGCCGCACATTAAGCAGACCTCCCTTCCTTCCTCCCTTCCTTCCTTCCTTCCTTCCTTCCTTCCTTCCTTCCTTCCTTCCTTCCTCGCTTTCTTCCATCCTTCCTTTCTTCCTTTCTTCCACCCTTCCTTTCTTCCCTCTTTCCTTCCTGCCTCCCCTCCTTCCTTTCTTCGTTGCTTTCTTCCGTCCTACCATCTCTTACTTCGCGGCCGGCATCTCGAAGCCGCGAGAGGGCAGTGCAGGGGGGACGCGGTCGACTTTGCTGGATGAGGTAATAAAACGACGTTCCGCCGTTGGAAGAACGGCGAGCCGTTTTTCAAATGCCGCGACTCGTTCATCTACGTTTAAAACTTGGCGCATTAGCAACAAAACTGAAATGACGTCGCGCCCAAGTCTCGGGGGGGGGGGGGGGGGGGGGGGGGACCGAACGCCAACGAACAAACCTACCCGTCCGGTCAGCACCGTCGTCTCGCCATCGCCGTGCGCGGTACTTAATTAACGGCGGAATCGAGTCGCGTTACGCGTCCTACGAGAATCCCACGCGCGGCGTGATATACGAGAAAAGCATTCCAAACGCTACGTCTCGACGCCTATCCCGTTCGTTGTACGCGTTGTTGCGTTGTCGATCGTCGAAGACCTTCAAAAATATTCTTCCTTCGACGGAGACAACGGAGACTCGAACCGACGTCGTACGTTTCGATTCGTTCCGTTTTCATCTTTCGCGGGTTTTTCCTCGTTCATTTTTTCTCCCATCTTTTCGCGGAACGTCGTAATTTATGCATCGAGACGCGTGAATTTGCGGCGAGACCCGGCTCCGTCCGGGGAAAAGTCACGCGGGTCCACGCGCGGCCGACCGAGCAGGCCGGTAGTAAAGCGTAGAGGTAGGCACCGGCGCGGCGGTAGAGGGAGCTTTTGCTCTAAGATGCTCGAAGAAACCTCGCGCGCTCGCATTAATATTCAACGGTTCAGTTATGAAAGTGAAGTGAAAAAGTAACGCGCTCGCACAGCGGGAATGGCATATTTAAGTCAATTATATCACTTAACTCGGTGCGCTCTGTTTCCCTCCACGTTTATCCGTTCCCTGCTCCCGCTCCGCCGTCGCGCCCCTCGTTCCCCGTCCCCGCGTCGCCGCTCCTCCGCACCGCCGCTTCCCAATTCTTCTTCCAACCCGACCCGAACCGTCGCACCTCTGCCCCGGGACGCCGCCCCTCCCCGCCGCCCGCCGTCGCTCGTTACGCGGGGTCGTTCTTAGTTATTGGCTTCGTTATTATATTAACGACGAATGCAGCGATTGATCGAGGCTCGAGATACGATTTCGCGCCCTCGTCCCTGCCCATCGTCTCTCGCGAATCGTCCGCGCTATCGGTCTTTCCCCGATCTCGCGGCGCGCGGCCCGCGCTCCCTTCCCCGGGTCGTTGCAGCTCTCGATTGGTATTGTTACCAGATTCGAACGCCCTCGGCGTCCCCGCCGCGCGACGCCGCCGCCACGTCTCCGTATCGAACGGGGGGGGGGGGGGGGGGGGGGAATCGCCGGTGTCGGATAATAAGATTCGCGACTATCGCGGCTACTCGGAACGCGCGTGGCGAGATCGCGGACCCGTTTCCCAGGTACCACCGATCCGCGGCATCCGCGAGTGTTTTTTTTTTTTCATTCCTTTCCGCGTATCGCGTATCGCGCGTCGCGACGCGCGACGCGACTCGATCTCCCGTTCCTCCGATCTCTACCTATCGTCGCCGCGACGATGCCCGCGTCGACCCGCGAGACGACACCCTCTCGACGGCGGATCCTACCCGCCGCCGCGCGCGATCGCGAAACTCGTACGAGAAGTCGCCGCGGAATACTTCGCGATCGAGAAAAAGTACGCCGATTTATCTCCGCGCGACGGTCCGTTCCGAGGCAACTCCGCGGTGTTTCGTTTTTTGCCCGCGAATAGGGAAACGAAACGTTTCCCAGGAGGGCAGGCCTCGCGACGCCGGTGCATCGCGGCTGCGGCCTCCCCCCTCTCCCCGCGCGACTCGAATAATCGCGTTCCATCGTCGCGTCGCGTCGATAACGAGAGGGTCGGACGACGCGGTGTCGTATTAATCTTGTAATTGGTCGCAACGAGGGGTTGGGGGGGGGGGGGGGAACGAGGAACGGAACCGTGACGTGATACCGCCGCGTCGAGCGTAAAAGACCCACGTCACGTGATGTAGTAGCGGTAAAGCCTCGTGCCGGCATAGACATTTTACCCTCGGAAGATGCATGGTCTCTGCTAATATGACGTTTGAAATACGGCGCGACTCGACGCGACCGGGTCTCGGAGAGGCTGGCGGCGGTAAGGTAGAACCCGCCAAGGCCAGCGCCGACCCGAGCGGAAACTCGGGCGCGCGACGGGAACTTTTCTTCCTCCGTCGCCGTTCGCGAAAGAGCGACAGGTCCGAAAAAAGAAAAAAAAATACCCGAAACGAACAACGACGGGTCGGCGGGGGGGGGGGCTTGGGCGGTTGTTCCCACTCCCGGAACCGCGAACGAATCGGCCTTATTTGCTCACCCGAGCGAACGGCGCGTAAAAACTCGCGGGTTTCGAGTCGCTTAGCGCCCTGCTTGCCCCGCGAAACGATGACGCTACCCTTTCATGCTCCGCTCGTCTTAATCTGTCCGATCGTCGGTCGAACGTGTGGCTTTACGCGGGGATGAGAATAGTGTTCCTACGCCGCCTCACCCCCCCCCCCCCACCCCCCACCCCCCGTTGCTTCGTTATCGTCTCGTCCGTCCGACATCTTTTCCAGCCGTTGAGACTGCTTTCTCGCCCTGATCGATTGCTACGTATTTACTACCTATTTTCCCTGAAATCGAATCGAATCGAAACGTCGTTGCGGCACGTGCGAGGAGTTTCACCGGGACCGGGAACATTTCCTTCGTCCCAACGCTGCGCGAAATTTCGGTTCTTCGTTGTCGCGAGCGCCGGCTTCTTCCGACCAGGCGCGCGCGTACCTAACGGTAACGAGCGTAGAGTAATACGTATTTACTTTGTTCGTCGTCCTCGGACGCGGCGTATCCCCCCCCCCCCCCCCCCCCCCCCCCCCCGCCGCGTAGATGAAAACCTTTTCGTTGCGAGATCGCGTTACTTGGGCCTCGCGTTATTTCCGAACGAGATTCCCCCGTTGTGTATCGCCTGATATTCGAGATATCGCGATTTACCGATGCTTATCCGCTACCGCGGAGCGCCGAAATCACGCGATGGAACGGATTCGTCGTCGTTGAACGAACGATTCTCAATGACACGGGCGCAATTTCGATTTTAGCGTTCCCGGGGCAGTAGCCGGGGAATAGAAGAAACCATCTGATCAATTTGCGCGAGATGTACGGCGACGCTGCGCTCTCGTTGTCGGCGAAATCTCGTCAAACGCCGCTCGAAAAAAACGTTTCGAGGGATCGCGCGATGGTGGTGACGTTGATGGTGGTCGGGTATTTTTCGAAGGAAGGTGACCGACCGCCGTGATAGAGAAGAAATCGAATTCTCCAACGAACGTTTCTAGCATAACGGACGACCGTGGTACCCGGCGAGAAAAGTGTACTCGAGACTTGGACGCGCCTTTTTATCGATGTACCCGTTTGCTGACGGGTATTTAAACGTATTCACGCCGGTATAGGAGAATGCCGATTCGATATATTATCGTCATCGATGAAGTTTGGCGGGGTTTCGAACGATTCGTCGAATCTTCGCCATAGTATTGTTTTCCTAAGAGATTTCGGAATGAGATTTCGATCGATTCCAGAAAATATATTTATTCGGGGAGGTGAAGTCGGAGGATTTTGAAACGTGTTCGCTCGTGTTCCGTTGAATGAAAATTGTAATATTGCAAATTGACTGTCGAAGTCGGTAAGCGCGGTGTACGCGGATCGCGAACGAGTCAACGAAATGATATTTTTCATTCGATTACATAGTCCGCTGTATTACGGGTTTTCCGACGTAACAACCGCCACCGGCCGACGCACACCCGGAGGTCGAATCGGCGACGCTCTATCCTCGCTACTCCGCGCGTACCAGAACCGTGCTGGGGGGTGGATGTAGCGGTAGGAATCCGACATTTTTCTCCCCCCCCCCCCACCCCCCCCCCCCCTGGTACCGATCGCCGCCCCGGCATTCGGTTTAGAACCGACGCGTGGTTTGACAGGCTACCGGGTTACCGTAATCGTACCGTAATCAGGACGTTGTTCGAGGGTTAACGAAACTCGTCGAGAGAAATATACGCGAATCAACGACAACGCGATGACACACGGTCGATGGACGATCAACGACGGCCAACTCTTCCAATGGTACGTTATTATTCCGTGAAACGGCTGAACAACGACGCGCGAGCCGTCGTCTTGAATCCCGGACAATACGGTCCGCGCTTTTGCAAATTTGATTTTCGATCCACCTACGTCGTCTACCGTGTTCTCATTCGCGTCCAATCGAGTACGTTTGATATAACTGTCGATGGGAAAATCGAAACATTTGTACCGATCGACGCGTCGCCGCGCACCTGCCGCGTTGGGACTGTCGCCGGCGAATCTTTTTCGAATGACCAGAGGAAGTAGGCTTCGGGGAATCGGGTTCGGTCGATCGAGAACAATGGCAAATCTAATCCACGTGCCCGCTCTTATTCGCGTTATTGAGTGGAATTCCAACGAGATATAATGAAAAATATACGCGTCGAGACTCGTATCGCGTGGTAATATTTCCATTACCTATCCGAACCCAGTCTCGGTCACGATTGGTTTGATAATCGAGGTTCCGACGCGTTATAAAAGTACAGATCTCGTACGTACGTACGTACGTACGTACGTACGCCTTTCGCGGTGAAATGGTCGAGCGCGAGCGAGAATCGTCGATATCCATTGTTTTCATTTCACGTTTCTTGAAATTATCCAAGAAACATCCAATGGTCTTGGTTACGCTTACATGCCTGAAATAATCTTTAAATATATGAATTTCCCCGATATATACCAGAGATGGTCGCGGATGATTTTTCCGATGCCGTTCGAGCCGCGGCTCTATTTCCGAGAGAAAGAGAACGATGGTCGAACGACTAACAATGAAAATGTCGCGAACGGGAATTTCGGACGTCGAAAAACTATCGTTTCGATCGTACCTCGCGAAATAGACCCGTGAACGAGATCGAGCCGCTTATATTACTCTTACGATACATTTTTTGGCGCGGATTTCGATGCCGTAGGATCGGTATGGGAGTTCGGTCGATATCGTCGATATTAGCTACGAGCTTCCGATTTGGAACCGTTAGACGACGCTGCCGTTGCGTTCGGCCGGTATCGAGCTCGTTCGGTAATAGCATCGGTCGGTGCGTTGGGTCGAGGCCTTTC
>OZ018314.1:0-19168 GCA_963969455.1 Arge pagana | reverse complement strand
GTCTCGCGCGTTTCGCGCGCGGGGGCGCGAGGACGCGTGACCCCGAGTACGAATTCGGGGAACCTCGCGAACGGCGGGTCGTTTACAATTACCGAAATCCGTCCCTCGAAATTAGCCGATTCTGCTCCGCGACGCTTCCCTCGCGCACGGTTCGCGCCTGGTCTGGTTTTTTCGCGCGTTGCTTTTTGTCGTTTCCTTCGCACCGACGAAAATTATCAGACGCCGCGTTAGTTAGTTTTCGCCGCGATCCCTGTTTTCGGCTGCTGCTTCCCAGCGGCTCTGGCGCCTTACGGAATATAACCGACCGCCGGCGCTCCCGATCCGCTCGCTCGTCGTTTATACGGTTCCATTCGACTATCGATGCGAGAGGTTATCCCCGCACCGTTCGCGATAACCGATATACAGCAATTTCGCAACGCGTATTTTCTACCCTCTCGTTCTCCTCGTTTTTCCCCGCGCTCTGAAAGCTCGCGATTCCTTCCTATTCGCGCGCGATGCGTCGCTCCCCGCGTAGGCGGGGGTTAGATATTAGCGAAACGGAAGAACCAGCTACGCCGAGACTAAGCCGCGAACGTTCGTCGTTTCCAACCGCGCATCGCGTAACCAACGATATCGAAATATCGATGGGTAGAAAATCGGCGAGGACGCGATCTACCTCCTACCCGTGTGCGTAAAACCAACGCGGCGTTACCGGAATCGTCGACGGCGCTTCGGTACTTCGGCACCGTCCACGACTCGTCCCCGCTGTTATTCTCTACTCGTTACGCGTCAAGTTTGATTGGTACCCCGCGCGCGACGCTCGATCCGCGTATACGGAGCGGGTAGCAGTTCTCGTCCCGTTCCAATATCGCGCGATCCCGAGATCGTACCGGGCGTATCTCCTCCGCTCGCCGTTGCCGATCGTTACACGATAGATTCGCGGATTCCCGCGGTAATGCCTACGTTCGCGCCGCGCGCCACGCGCGCGCTACAATATCTACTTGTTTGTTGCAGAAATTCCAGCTCCATCGACGACGACGACGACGACGACGACGACGCCGACCTCCTTGCAAGCGACAACGTCGATAAAAAAAATTGGTAATTTTCATATCGCTGCTACGCCATCGAATCCGACGTTTTTTTTCTTTCTTCTTCAAGTTTCTCCGACCATAAATCACGCGTGACGCGCTATTCCCCGTCCCCCTCTTGTTCCGTCGCGCTCGTACCGCGACTCCGTAGGTGGGTTACCACCCACCCACGTACAGCATACGTCACGGGCCGATATTGCTAAACGCGACGGGAGTCGGAGGAAGAGCATCGCGACGCGCGCTCCCGCGCTCCCGGATCCGACAGCGCCCGATAACAGCCCTCGACGGATCCTCCCTCTACGCTCGTCTCTTGCCGCGCGATTTTTATCCGCTGATCCTTGTTAGCTGTCCTAGATTCGAGTTCCGCTCGAATTTGTACGATAGTTGAACGACGTGTTGCAGGAAGAAACGGAAATAAAAAGTCACGTCAACGGCCGAGTATCGACTACGGGGTGGAAAAGTGGAGGGATCCAGGTTAGTCATCGCCAATCACATCGTACATTTACCCCCCCGACGACTCGTTCGCGGAACGGTCACGTCGCGGTAACCCGCCATCGATCAAGGGAATTCCCGCGGATTATCCGCGGAACGTTGCGCGTTGAAATAATTCGATGGCCGCGAAGGTTTTTTTTTTTCTTTTCTCTTCGTTTCCGTGTCCGTGTCCGTGTCCGTTTTTCGTTACTCTTTTCCTTTCGTTGTTCCGTTCCGTCTCTCCCGAAAGGAGACGTCGCGCGATTCGCGGTACGTGTACGGAATTCTTGCCGGATTCGCGACGAGCTCGGCACCGGGATACAACGCTTCGGGATACGATTCGATTTCGAACGGGCTTTTTTGCGGGACGCGAACTCGTAGGTATCAACGCCGCGTCGACGGCTACCCCGCTCGGGCGGTACGCGGGGTACGGGATCTCGACCTACGGGACGAGGGCGAATTATAATCGTTTCGCGATCGCGTTACCTCGCTCTTTCCGGAGTCGTTCCGTTCTCGCGCGTGGTGGTATACGTGCGACGTTCGAACACCTTCCCCCCCCCCCCCCCCCCCCTCCCCTCGCCCTTGGTCCGGGGGCCGCGAGCTTTCTCGCGATTCACGGAACTCTCTCGGGGGAACGAAGGCGTCCCCGTGCCCCTTCGCGTTTTTTTTCTCCGCCGAACGCGAGGACACTCGGAGAGATCGCGAGGGGCGGCTGGAAGAGAACGGCGGCGGGTAACGGAGGGGCGAATCGATCGGACTAATCAATATTCGCGACGAGATCCGATCGTGCCGCTGTCGATGGTCTTCGCTGAAATTACCAGCGTCTCGCGAAATTCGCCTTCGTAAGAACCGTGAAAGGCGGGAGAGCGAGAGAATTGAGACAAACGGCGTTGCGCGCTCGCGACGGTGTAAGGCGACGCGACGAGCGGCTCGCGATTCGCGACTCGCGACGGGGGTGTAAGGGAATCTCGAACTTCGGACGAGGGCGCGGAGGAGAGGTCGCAAATATTTCAACGTTTCGATAGGAACGCGAGTCTTCGGTGGCACCTCGGCAGATTTCCAGCGTCCGGTGCATCGTCGGCCGCGTCCATCCCCCGCTCGCGTCGTCTTTTCACCGCTACAGCCGTGCAACATCCCCCGCACCGCGCGCGTAGCTACTCTCCTCGTACACGGGGGCAGAGGTATCTACGTGGACGGCATACGTATACGTACTACGCAGGGGTCCTTCGCTCGCCTCAAATTGGTTCGGCGAAGGGACGAGGCCGGGGACGCTACTCTCGGGATCTCTCTCTCTCTCTCTCTCTCTCTCTCTCCCCTTCGCTTCTTTTTCTCTCATCCAACGCTCCTCGCCCTCGACCCTCCGCGCCGCGTCCCTTACTCCTCTTCGCCGACGGGCCAAGGTCGAGCGCGTTAGATGCCTCGCCTTATTTCATTATCTCCGTCCCTCTTCCCTGATACAGCCGTCTCGCGAATCGGACGTGTCCTCGTTGTTCCCCGTTCGAGCGTCGCGTCCCCCGCCGTCCTCCGCTCCATCTCGCGCGACGACCCAACCTCGCGGTGGTATTTTTCCTCCCGATCGAACGGGGACGAGACCGTTTTATCGGCGTGCAGCTTACTCGCGATTCGTTGGAATCGAAAGCGACGAGGAGGCGAGCCGCGTACCTCGCAAGCTCTAGCCTCGTCGAGCCGTTATCCGTTCGTATACGTTCGCCGTACCTGTCGCTACGGCAACCACGCGCGCGTCTGCCTCCGGCACCAGCTGCGATGATTCGATTTTTTTTCGCGCAACGCTCGATTATCCGCTAATCGAAATTCAATAACCAACCGCTTCGCTCTCTCTCTCTCTCTCTCTCTCTCTCTCTCTCTCTCTCTCTCTCTCTCTCTCTCTCTCTCTCTCTCTCTCGTATTTTCGTTCCGTCGGCTACCCCGTTTTGCTCGCGGATCGCCGCGTTGGCGCGTACGCGAATACGAAACCGTACGCCGGATGCGGTCACCGGCCGGAAACTTGCGACGAGCTGACGCCGCCGAAGACGGGACGGATACGTCCCGCGCGGCCGCGAGCACGCCGATGGAAATCGGGGAAAGGGCAGCGAAAGCGACAACGCAGCAGCGATGGGAAGAGAGAGGCGCGCGGACGCTCTAGCATCGAGGGGCCGTGGAAGAGGGAGAGAGAGAGAGAGAGAGAGAGAGAGAGAGAGAGAGAGAGAGAGAGAGAGAGAGAGAGAGAGAGAGAGAGAGAGAGAGAGAGAGAGAGAGAGAGAGAGAGAGAGAGAGAGAGAGAGAGAGGGAAAGAGGCAGGGAGCCGTACCGCGAGGATCATTGAAATGGAGGAGAAATAAAAATTTCAAACTCGATCCTCTTTTTCATCGATGTAACGAATTCGTATTCGGACAGCCGGCAGGCACGACGAACGGATATGAAAATAGATACGAGAAATTTTATAACCGTATGTTTGTGCCGCGTGGGCCGCGCGTAACGGACGTCGTCGATAACGAGAGCGTATCATCCGACCTCGTCGTCCGAGCGCGCGTTACGATTTTACGGTCGAACGTTTTTTCAGTTCTCGATGGTGGAAACGGGGGAATTTCTAACGAGAAAGGAACGCTTTCGCGCGGATGAATTATCGCCGTGGGTTGTCGCGCGTGATTCACGCGCGATGAAAAATTAATAACAAGATCTTCGACGCCGTACGCGCGCGCGTATTTACGGGCCAACGATTTGCCCGCGCCGTCGCTTCTCCGTCGCTTCTCCGTCGCTTCTCCGTCGCTTCTCCGTCGTTTCTTCCGCGATACCTCGATGTAAATTTTCAATATCCGTACGAGTGCGCGGATCGCGTTGGTAATATCGAGGATCCTCGCGCGCGGACGTGTCGCGAGGAACACCGATATGAATTCTGGCCATCCGAACGACTCGTCGTCTCTGTTTGCAGATTACGACGGTGACTTCACGCTTCCCTCGCTACGACCGCCGGGCGAAACTCCGTCCTACGGTACGGGCAACGGCGCCTCGGTGCTGAAAACGAGAGGCAGGCGAGTCAACGAAGCGATCATCGCGCTCCTGCAAACCCTGCACCTCTTGTTCACCGCCAGAAGATGATTCTCACGTTCCGAACGGGGCTTCCAGTTAGTGTTTATTAGGCGGTTTCGACGGCAGCGATGAGATCACTGCCGGGGAGAAGCGTGCGCTAAAAATTATTTTCGTACGAAACACTTACTTATATGAATAAGTATAAATGGGAATGGAACGGCGGCGAAGAAGAGCGAACAGACGAGGGAAATTGTAGTATTTCGCGTACGTAAGACTCGCAAGAATCGCGACGCGCGTCCCTTCGCGAACGGCGATTTCGTTCGCGTTCCCCGGTCTCCGTCGCGAGCCGAGGCCGGTGTCTGTTCCCGGGCGTCGCCGGCGGCGACGTCGCTCCGATCAAAATCGTCGTTAATTAACGACGATGTTACGATTAGTATACCCGTATCGTAGTCCTTTTTATACCTGAAAATAACGCTCGGCGCGCGCGTCATCGCGCGCACCAAGCGAGACTACGCTGTCGCGCTTCCTACTCGCGTTAGTACGTAACGTAATCCCCTGCCCGACCGATCGTAACACTTGCCCCCCCCCCCCCCCCCCCCCCCCCCCGCCTCCCCGCCCCCGTCCATATCCCGGATCGCCGATTGACGTACCCCTCTCGCGTCAACGGTCGCCCCGTTAATTGTTATCCACGCGCGACGCGGACGCGTGTCGTATTACTATCCATAGCCTCTACGCGTACGTAACTAGCTTAGCTATTTAGTAAGGTATTATCCGATGATAACGAATCGTTAACGAGCGAACGAACGAACGAACGAACGAACGAACGAACGAACGATACGAACGGAGGTCTTCCCACTTCCCCAACGTCGTTTTGCCCGTCGTGTATTCGGACCGACGCTAGGGCGCGAGAGTCGCGTCACTTTTGTAAAATACACCACAACGCGACGTTCCGTTCACCTCTTCCTCCATCCAGAGACACGATCGAAGTACATTGTTTTGAACGACTGCGATGCGATTCGGAAACGTGTAGATTATATATTTAAAAAATAAATATATATTATATGTATATAGTACGCGCGCAAGGTGTTCCCCTCGTCTCGATCAACCGAAATAACTCTCGGGCATCGTTCCCATCGAGCCTCGTCGTAACGGAGCTTGATTCAAAGGTCATATTCCGCGGAAAAATAGAGCGCGAAGAACATTTCGCGTCGATCGATCGTAGGTAAAGAGGAAAAACAAAAGCAAACAAAAGCGAACAAACGAGCGAGAAAGGGAGCTATCAAACTATTAGTTTTTTGCAATGCTGGCTCGCGTGGCGTTGTTCGCGCTAACGTTTACAAGGATACGACCCACGAGCGAGCTCCATTCAAATGCAACGACTTCCGTGCGCGTCGAGTTATTTTGGGGGTGGTCGAGACGCGGGCGACGACAGTCCGCGGACGGAATAGTTTGCGACTAGTCGAGGTACGCGAGAAAATGATGACGCGTAATCGAAAGGCGAAGAAACTCATCCGCAGCTTTACGGCGACGCCGTAGAATACCTAACCGCCGCGTGCGTCCGTATACGCAAAACCGCGAGTATTTTTATTAGGTACGTACGCGTACGTTCGCGGAGCGGGCGATACACCCGCGAGCGAGCGTACCCCTCTACGCACGTTGCGATATAATTGTTGGAAAGTAGTCGTACGAAAGTTTTCGAGATGATCCTGCATCGTTCGTCGAGTATCGCGGTGCGGGGTCGCTCGCGCGAACGAGAAGAGGAGGCCGAAGAGACGAAAAAACAGAAGAAGAAGAAGAAGAAGAAGAAGAAGAAACAAGCATCGCCTCCCGAAACGTTTTCCGCGATGTTCGCCGATGGCGATCGAAGGGCTCGCTTGACCGTCGCCATCGATCATCGAAAGTTGACGCGGGGAAGCCGAGGCGAGCGTTGCGTTGGAACCACGCGACGGTTCGCCGTAGCTCCCCGCACCGCCTCCCCCCCGTTCCGTTTTGCGCGGATCTTTCGCCGCTACGGCCGCGACGCGCGAGACCGCGAACGAACGAAAAACAAAACAAAAAAAACAACAAAAAAAACGTCGATAACGCCTCGAGCGACCTGTTTTCAGTTGTAACGATCGTTTCGAAAATAAAATGCATGGAAAACTCAGACGGGCGTTGCTGATTGTTCCCCGCTGCGCGCGATTGGTGCGCGCGCAGCGTCCCGATATCATCGTTCCCTTGGCGTAGCGATAAAGAAGTAAACAGCCGAAGATAGATGTCGGATCTCGGAACGTCGCCTCGGTGGCGAAAGGGAGAACGTCGCGCGCGAGCGAGAGGCGCGGCGCGATTTATACCTCCGCGCGACACACGCGTCGTAAACGCGCGCGCGCGTGTCCTATCCGGGCTCGCCTCGTCGCTACGACGCGATCCTTCGATGGAAAGCGGCGGCGGCGGCGGCGGCGGCGGCGGCGGCGGAGTAACCGTCTCACGATAACGGGACTCTGGTCGGTAGAGTCGCGACTTCGGTCAACGGATCGTCGCGGGCTCCTCGCCTGCCATCGCTACGTTTTATCTTTATTGCCTCGCGACGTAGAAGGCTATCGCGTAGAGCGCGGGATCCCACCGAGAGACAACTTTCGTACGGGCGCGGCGCACCTTTCGCAGGACCGACGCTCGAACGTGCCGTTGGCGCGCCCCACCCTGTTCCCGTAACGCGGGTAGGAGGCCGTATGACTCGCGGTCGTGTAGGTACGTATAATTCGATCGCGGTAGTACGAAGCACTTCTTCGAGCGAGATAAAAGATCTCGCGGACGTTTTCACTCGCGTGATTGAGCGGACGGAGAAGCCGTGGTACGCGGCCGTGTAGCGCCGGGGTCGATCCGCTTAACGACCGATTCGCGACGGGCCGCGACGCGTCTTGCGGCAGGCGCGTCGGCTCGCGAGTGGTACGCTCGACGTACGGGCAGACGCGGCTCCGCCGATCGAGTTCTACCACTCGCGGGGCGGCGAAAGGGTTGCCACCGAGTCGCGTTGTTCGGATATCGACCTACGATCGGACCGTCGCGAGAATTACCGCTCGTCGATGGTTATTATTCGGCGGTACCCGAGAAATCTCCGAACGAATGTTACGAGTAAAAAGTTCGGAGCCGCACGAGAATTACGGACGACGAGGGAGCGAATAATCGCGATCGTCGTTCGCGCGATCGAAACTTCGTTCAGGCGTCTCGAGACGGCTGGATAGCGGTGTTTCAACGTTTCGGACGTTAAACGGGCGAGAATGGTGAAGGCTACGCTGGTCCAAAACCGGTACACGCTCGGCCGAGGCGCGTACAATTACGGTGATTCTCTCGTTCGAAGGGACCTCCCTCGTTGCGAGCGAGAGATAATTGTTGTGAATAGACTCGCGAGCGAGGTTACGGGCGGCCAGATTTTAGAGCAAGGCACGTCGAAGATCGTAATCGAAAGGGCACCCCGGCAGGCTTGCTTTTATCCAACGAAACGGCCCCGCCCAGACACGTACGGAGGATCGCGAACGACCGCGCGATTCATCGGCACGCGCGTCGACCTTACGGTCGGATAGATTTTTCGAAGGTCCGAACGGTGTGACCCGTTGTTCTCTTCGTCGTTCGGCGTACAATCGCGCCTCCCTCGCCGTCGTACGGTTGTTACACGCCGGATGCAAAGACTTAAAACGGCCCCGATGCCGTCGGCGAAACTTTTCTAATGTCCGTTGAATCGCGACCAACCTCGCGTCGCGCATCGGCTGGCCTGACAGTTCGGGGGGTATACAACGAGGTAGGTAGGTAGGTAGGTAGGTAGGTAGGTAGGTAGATGGATAGATTCGTACGGTAGGTCGAGCGAGATAGGAGCGTAGATAGACGGACGGGTACTATCTGCCGGCTTGCTGGTGGGTATCGTTTCGATCGCGGCCTGAGACGAGAACGGGGATAGCCGTTGTATCAGCGCTACGGATGAAACGCGTCGCGCGGGGGGCGCGAGATTTCGCGCGTGGATCGCGAATTTTCGCCGGTGCGAACGAGTAGCGATTAAAAGAACCAGAAATTAGGCGACTCGCAAAAAACGGGATCCGCACGAGGGGTGGCAATCAATCAGGGCGGCGACCATTTATTTTTTACCTTCCCGGGGGAAAGAAACGACGGGCGAAACGAGGAGCGCGGCTATAGAGATACGTACGATATAGGAGGAGGACGACGACGACGAAGTTGCGAGGGGGCTAACGCGCGCCGCGACGAGCGATTGTAATTTACAGAGGGAGCAACGGAATGACGAATTTACACCACAGCCAGACTAGTTAGTTACTCGACCGAACGTGTTCGCGTCAACGTCAACGCGAGAAGCGTAAAGGGTGGCCCCAGGGGGACTCCGACGGCGAAGGTCTACCGACAACAAACCCCGAAGCGCGATAAACAACTTGAAACTTCGAACGGGCGCGAGCATTTCAACTCTCGTCAAAGGCGCGTCCGGATTAAGAGACGAGGGACAATTTGGAGGGGAGGGGGTTCGAGCGACGGCATACTCGTCCCGGATGCCGAGAAACGCGCGCGTACGAACCGGCCGCAGCGTTGGAAAAGAGAATTCGCGCGAGCAGCGCGTAACGGGAGAAACCGATTCTATCGCGCGTAGCAGAGGTTGGCTGAGAAAGTCGATCGCGACGCGGGATTCGAATGCCGAGCGTGGTGCTTCGTACACGGACGATTCGGAATATAATAGCCCTCGAAACGTTTATTATTTGAAATCGTACAGCCGCGTGCTCGGATCCGAGTCATCGTCCGCGCGATATACTCGAACGTATCGCGGAAGCTTTCGACGGGCCGCTCGATCATCGGTGAAAAAAAGCTATCGAACGAAAGTTGCGTATAAGGTTTCGGCACCGACGCGCGACAATCAATTTAATCGGCGTCGGTTGGCGAGGTTGCCAACGGGATCGTTATTATTTCACCTGGAATTGTTCCTACGTCGAAGCTCCGGGGCAAAGTAGTTCCTGTACCGTTGCAGGGAACGGCGGCGGCCGGAGGGGGGGGGGGGGGGGGGGAATGCGAGAGGGTGTCCGCGACAAGATTACGGACGACTCGAGACGGACAACGAACAACGGACAACGGGTAACCGACACCGAGGAGGAATCTCGTGAAAGTTTCAACGGAGAAGATGGGAAGAGATCCCTCCCCCCCCCCCCCCCCTCCCCCCCATCCCCGGAACACGGCTCGAGTCTGCACGGATGCCGGTGACCGTCGCCGGATAGGAACGAAAGGGTCACGTACGCGTGTATCATCGTTTTTATCCCGTGCAGCGGGATGGGTTTAGGGGAAAATTCTTACCTCCCCGAACTTTTACGAATCCCTTTTGATTTAGTCGTCGATAGTTTTTCACCGTCACGGATTAGCTGGTAAAGGAAACGCGCGCGCTTGGAAATACGTATCCCCGTAGACGTTCTATCATCCGTGCTCGAGCATCGCGCCTGGCGACAGTTTTTACGACGAATAGCGTACGTCGAACATCTCGCGCGAATCGATGAACGGGTAGAGGATACGTTCCGAATCTCTGCAGCAACGACTCGCCTCGAATTCGATACGCCCGGGCGTGTTCGCAGCAACGAATTAAAACGATCGTTCGATCGAGGGTCCGCGACGCTCTCTACTCCCGTAATCTTCGTTCGTAATTCGTCGTCGCGCTCGTGCCGAACGATGTTTTCGGTGCTCCGTTTAGTTCCCTCGAACTCGCGTCATCCGTCGCGCCTACCGACCGACCGACCGACCGACCGACCGACCGACCGACCGACCGATACGATACGCGGCGATCTCGGGCGAACGGACGTGCGGCTACGGGAACGCGGGTCGGGATCGTCGAGGGATCGAGCCGCTCCTGAGAATTCCTCGCGGGCACGTGGATAACCCGGAGGGTTACCTCGCCGTTAACAAAACCGAAAGGCCACGGTTCGGCATAAGAGAGCGGTAGATACGGATCGAAAGGCAGGCGTAATCTTGAGAGTGTCCTGCACGTGCCCCGAGGGAGCGGAGAACGCGCGGAAGTTTGATCAGCGAGAAAAGCCAAACGCGCTACGGCGACGCGAAACAGATGCGCGCTTTCGCGGCTACGCGTTGTTCTTCGATTCTACCGTCCGTCTCTCCCTCGCTCTCCCTCCCCCCCCCCCCCCCCAACCCCCCGACCGCCCTCGCTCCCTCCCTCTCTCTCTCTCTCTCTCTCTCTCTCTCTGTTGCTCGCGCTCTTTCGCTCGCTGCCATCTGTAGTAAGTATTAATCGTATTACCGCTATATTTTTCATCGCGTTGTTTGCACATTTACGTTGGAACAGCGAGAACAACGGCCGTTAGCTGTAAGGTCCTCTCGAGACGGAACGTCGCGAGAACTTTTCCTCGTAAATAGCGATACGTCCCTCCGTCGCTCCGACTCTATCGTCGCCGCGATGGAGAAGAAAAAAACGAACGAAACGACGACGGATCGATCTCCTTCTCCCCTTTCGCGTCTCGAGATCGCGTATCGCGATTCGTATTTCCCGTAATACGCGAGCATTTTCGACCTATCGCGTCGGTCCATGTTCCCAGGATCGTAGGTAGGGTAATCGACGACGACGACGACGACGACGACGACGACGACGACGACGACGATCGATATTCGCGCGTTCTTATATTCTTCGAACGAGGAGTAAATTCGCGAAACCGAACGTTCGCGATGGAACGCGATCGAGGCACGATGCCGCGCGTCTCGGGAAACTCGTCCCCGTGAAATTGCGCCGGGCGCAACGATGCCCGGAATTTATTTCAAACGTCCGAACCGATACGAATGAAACGACCAACCCGCCGCGTTCGGATTTCGTTCGGCGCGCCTTCCCCGTGACTTTTATACGTCGTCGTCGTCGTCGTCGTCGAACTCGTCGCGTCGCGCGTTACGCGTGTCGGATCACCGATCACGCGAATAGACCCAACGGTACCGCCGCGTCGCGAGATTCGAGCTTCGTTCTTTTTTTTTTTCTTTCGCTTCTTCTTTTCGAAGCTGATCAACCGCGAGGCGCACGCGCCGTGTTCCGGGACGTCCGCTTTGTGCCCGGCGACCGGGAGTCGTTGGACGGGGGGCGGATGTTCGCGAACCGAGCGCGGTTCGGAACGCCGCTCGCCCCAAAGCTGCGAGCGATGAATACGGTCGGCTCTCTTTTGTTCCCCGATCCCGTGTTGCCCTCGGTCAATTTCTATCTCGCTCCAACTCCGGCTCGATCTTACTTTTTCAAAGAAGCCGAAAATCTCGTCGAGGCTAAAGTAATTACTCGAAAAGTTGCGATACGGTGACGGCCAACAATAATAATCGACGGCGTGCCTCGACCCTAATCTTCGTCGAAACGACGACGCGCGCGCGCGCGCGCAGCCTCGTCCGTAATCGACCGGTTGATTTTCCACGTCGAGCGACTCTCGTCGTTGATCCTCGACGACAAATTCACGACGAGGGGTATCGCAAATGACAGCGCTCCCGCGATCCTTCGGGAAGCCGGATCCGTTACATTCGTTGTCCCGTTCTTCTCCCGACCGGTCCCGCCGGTCCGCGCGTCCCCGCTTGGCGAGAATTCATCCGTTCCCCAGGCGTGGCACCGGTCGGAAAACGATGCACGCGCTTCGCGAGCGTACCCGCGCGAGAACCCGCGTGTTCGAGCGTTGAAAACCGGCGAAAGCTCACGACGCGCGGTGCCGCCCGGTGGAGACCTCGCGGCGGTCGCGCCGTGTTGCGGCGTCCCTATTTCGTCGCGGGAATCGGGGATGGGGTCCGTCGACCGGGACGCGTCCTCTCGAGCCACGCGGCGATCTCGGAAGATCCGCGCTGAGCGACGAGAGTCGACGATCTCCGACTCGTGCCGGGGAACGCGGGGGTGGTAGCCCCGAGAATCTCTCCGCCTCGCGAGAAGCCGTTAACTCGTTCGTTATTTTTCCACTTCGGCGACCGTCCCGATCCTCGCGGCTCCGTACTCCATCCGTTCGTCCGCCTAGCCGTCTATCCGTTTCTCTCCGTCCTTCGCCGTTCCGCGGCCGCGGCCGGAGCACGCCGTTCGAAAAGAGGAGACGACGAGACGAGGAAGGGAATCGATCGGATCGAGCCGACGTCGCGTCGAACGTGTCCCCCCCCCCCCCCCCCCCCCGTCGAGCGTCAAACTTGTTACGACGATCGATCGCGAGATCGCGGCCGGAATCCGATTTCGCGTAAACGATGGCGGGAAGACGACGCGATACCGGAGCATCGCACCGACGATGGACGGAGGCGAATCCGAGAGAAGAAAAGAGAAAACGGCCCCGGAACACGCCGGGGGAACGAACGGGAAAGGGACGACGGAGGACTAGGGTCGAGGAACGGGACGGGAAGGTGGAAGAGACGTCGGGTAGCGCGCGAGATTTTCGCGCGAATAATTTGTAGGGAGCAGCGCGGAACGCGATTCGGCGAAATATCGTCGCGAGGTAGCCGCTCGTTTCTTCGGCAAACGTGAGTAGGCATCGGCATTCGTGTATTATTCAAGGGGACGGGACGGGACGGGACGGGACGGGACGGGACGGGAAAACGTCGCGCGCGGCGACGAACCGTACGGTTCGCGTCTCCCGTTTCCAGGACCGAGAAATCGATGCGAGCAACCGCCGGCCGAAAACGACCGCCCGCCACCGCGTTTCACCGTCGACGGCCAATTATTGCCCCGTCGCGTTGCCTCGCTTATAATATCTCCCCGTGCGTGCCGCGCGCGATTCGCCGATCTCCTTTTGCCGATCGGCGCGGCATCGCGGGAAAAACGGGCTTGCCTCGAGTCGTTCGCGGCCGAGCAAATTCATGCGAGACGGAACGAGAGGAAAGAAGATGCGAGGACTTGGACCGCGTCGTATCCGGACCGCGGTGCTTTCATCGTCGCGTCGCATCGCGACGCGGTGAAAGTGGAACGACGTAGGCGCGCATCGTTTCCGAGTCGACGCGCGAACCGATATATCGATATACGGAGAAGGGAGGCGTCCGTCGTTCCGTTCCGCGTCGCGCTGGCACGCGTACGCGTACCCGCACGGTCGACGAAAGTGGATAATTAAGTTCGTCGCCCCCTACGGCGAGACGTGCCGCGATTCACTCGGTTCTGGTTTCTCTCTCTCCCTCGTTTCCCTCGTTTTCCCCGTTTTCTTCGCTCCGTAGCTCCTTCCCCGTCCCCTCGGTCTCTGTCCGTTTCCCTTCCGTACCCCCCTGCCCCCCTCCCCGCGGATATTACGCCGGACTCCTTTCGCAGCCCTAAGATATTACGGCAGTTACCGCTCCCGCCGACGGACCCCGCGAACCGAGAAGTCGTTTTACTCGTCGGAGCTTCGTTCGGATCGTTCTCCCGCTGGGCAACCGCCATTCCCCTAAATGCTCTCCATCAATTCATTGGGTTTTAGCGGTAGGTTTATAACACCACTCTCCGTGAAATGTGCGCTTCCAAAGTTAAAAATTGGCTTCTAGTATGATATATGCTGGTCACCATATGGCCAGAAAAGACTCGCGGCGGGACCGATATTTTCAAATACGTTTCCCATATTGGAAAAACGGGACGCGGGATAGGGGTCGATTTGTCGCGTCGCGATTCGCCGGGCGCGGACCCCGACCACTTCTCGAGGGACGACGACGACGACGACGACGACGACGACGACGACGGCGGCGATATTTCACGACGTTCTCGTCGCGAGCGCCGGGGAAAGTCGCTCCATCTCCGCAAATATGTGAACGCGTTTTGTGAAATGAACCGTGCGAAGGTATCCCTCGCCCTCTTCCCCCGCGCCCCACGCCCCGCGCCAACGGGACCCTCGACACCTGGAGGAACACGCGGTATCGCAATATCGCGCTGTTTCGCGAATCGACGACCGATTCTTCGTTATACCCGGCTGCGATACCGTTCCTGTCACCGATTTCGCGCTGTACGGGCGGGATTCTCCGATCGTCGCGAGCACGTTCCCCCGACCAGCGAAAGGACATTCGCGCGAGATTCAACGACGACGGAACCGAGCATCCTCCGAACGTCTATCATCATCATCATCGGCATACCGGAATCGCGTCCCCCCCCCCCCCCCCCACCCCTCTCGGATTGCCACCGATCGCGTCGGGCGTACCGATTTCTTTTCGCGGCGGATAATGGCGCGCGCGGGGCAAGTCCGAGGTTGTCGAGAAAAGTGCGAGGGAGAGGGGTGCCGGGATCCGGGATCCGGGATCCGGGATCCGCGAACGAGAGGCGGGGGGGAACGAGACGAGAGACTTGACCCGTATCGCTCCCATTTCACGCCTAGCGTCTTTCGAAAAATAAAGATTATTAATTTCCTTGGAAGTTCTACCCACGCGGTAGGTCGTTAATCTTCACTAGCGGTATCCGTGTAACGACAGGCTCCGTTCGCAGGAGCCTGCCTCGCTGCCGGGTACCTCTACCCGCGTCGTTGCGCGCCGCTACGGTTCGTATCGCGTGTCGGGTGCGCTCGCGTTCGATGATCGGAGCGCGGGCATTAGGCTCGAATCCGTACTCGATTCGTTGGGTCCGGGAGTCAACCTCTCGCGCCGTTTCGAATCGAGATCGATCTCGCGCGCGCGCGGGGGGCGGACGTCCGATACGTAACCTCGCGAACGATTTGAAATCTTCCCGTTTGATAGTTTGCGTTTTCCTCGTCCTCCTCCTCTACACCCCCCCCCCCCCCCCCCCCCCCCAATCCACTCGCCGTTCTCCTTCCGCGCGAGACTTTCCGGAAAAAACTTCGCCCGGCTACGATCAATACGAGTGGCGAATTCAACGGGCTACAGGGCACAACACCTGTCCGCGTAGGTGGTGCGAGATACGCGTTACCGCTTCTCCCTTCCCGACGAAGAAAAAAACAAAATTAAAAAAAAAAAAAAAAAAAAAAACATCGCTAGCTGGATTTCCTCGATGACGAGTCGAATCATAAACGCGGAGCGTTCTCGACGAAACGCAACGAACGAGCTCGAAGAAACCGGACGAAACGACGACGCGCCATCTCATCGCGGGAGTCTCCGTCGTAGTTTACGTCGGATGCTATTCCGTTTTCGTCGCGCGTCGATCCTCCCGAGGCGAACTCGCGATCGCGGAAATAAAAGCGATTCACGCTCGCGCGGTCTCATTCGCGAGGTAAGCTGTAACTCTTCGCGCGATGAATTCGCGTAATCGATATCCGATCGGCGAACACGATTCTTACCACGCGCGTACGGTGGGCTTACCTCGCGAGTACGCGGCTCGTTCCGCGAATTCCGAGCCGTGGCAGTGCTGATCGACGGCTCGATCGGTTTCGTCGAAAAGGGGGGCACGACGGAGCGCGGCGGGTTCCTCGCGATTCCTCGCGCTTTTCATTTCCATACCGGTAAACGAACGGGCGTGCGCGCGTACCGAAGAAATTCAATCGAACGAGCTCGACGCGTTCGAGTTCCGAAACCGAACGCGAACGATCGGTCCGCGGAACGTCGATGGCTCTGCCGATTCTGCTCGCGTCGGTGGGGAAAAAAAAAAAACAACCCCGATTCGCCATACCCGCGCGCGCCTTTGATCGTTTCGACGATAGGAATTCAACGACTCGTTCCAGATTGTTCGTCCGCTTGCGAGCAACCGCCGAGCACTCGCGATTACCCCGTCATCCTCGACTCTCAATGATTTATCGCCCATCAACGCACCGCCGTCCTGTCCTGTCCGGTGCGGTTGAGCGTGAAAATGCCCGAGTGCTATCGGTATACTCCGCGCGCAAAGTGGCGCGAGGCAGAACCTCGGGGCTGAGAACCGACAGCCGAGTAGGCAAACGAGAGGCAAACGAGAGGCAAACGAGAGGCAAACGAGAGGCATCCGAGGATTCGAGCGTCCGAGGATTAGGTTCGGGATGGTGCCGCCGAGTACGCCGGGGCGAGACGATGATAGTCGAACCGCGGAGAATATACCTAAAACGTACCTACGCGCGTACAACCGTGGGTACGCGTGGTGGTTGGGACGCGCGACCTCGGGTCGCAACTACCTTTACCTTTCGACCAAATCCGAACAAATTTTTGTACCTCCTTGGCAGAGAAGCGCGACGCGCGTTCATCGGTCGCGAATCTTCGGAACCGCGCTCGCTCTCTTTTTCACCAAAAATAACCAACAAATCGTCGCGGATCTTGTTAGCTCGTAATCTCGAACTTCACCGTTTCTCGACGGCCCGTATTCGTTTTGCCTACGGTTTTAGTCCCCGGCAAGCTCCCTTTTACGTCGTATCGGTTCACCCTTGGCTGTTTGCTCGTTGAAAATAGACGCTTATTCTTTATCGCTACTCTAGCCTGCGCTGTTATATCTTCGGCGAGCCTCGACGGTCGCCAGCCGTCGCGAAGCTTGCAAGGATTCCAAGACTCGGACACGCGCGAGACTCTTCGGCGCGACGACGATAATCGCAGCCCCCTCGCTAGCTCGAGAAAAGCTGCGACCGTGCGTCGCGGTCACGCGGCACGAATATCTATCGCGCGGATGGTCTCTCTCGGATTCGCGGCGCGGCCCGGCTCGTCGACGGCGTTGGACGCCGAGAAAAAAAGTTCATCGAGCTCATCGAAAAATCGGTATTCGCGTTGGCCACGAGCCCGTTGACCGGTCTCCGCCCCCCCCCCCCCCCCCCACTTCCGTGCCCGGATAAGATTCCGATTTCTCTTTCGGTTTCGGTTTCGTTTCCACGTTCTCGCTCCACGCCGCCCGTTCGATCTCGGCGGCGATAGGCAGAAGGGATAGGTCGACGCGCATCTTTCGTCTTCGCGCGTTTTATAAAGATTCTTTTTCTAGAATCCAATTTTACGGATCGTTGCCCCTCGAGTTGTGACACGTACCTAACCGGAGACGGTATTAAATCTGCGATGGACGGTTAACCTGGAACGATTCGGTGTCCGTGGGAACCATTCGGGAGAATTGCTCGAGACAAGCCGGAGGGAGGGGGGGGGGGGGGGGGAATCGGGGGGAACGGTAGAAACAAATTCGTTCGTTTTCTCTCCGCTCCTCGCGGACCGTCGTTCGCTTCCGCGGGACCCGGTGGCGCTATTTTCTCGGCGACGTAGCCGCGTACCTACTTTGCCCGGTTCGCGGATGTGTTTCCGTTCGCCGTCGTCCCCTCCGCTCCGCCCGATCGCCGTTGGACCACGGCGTTTCGCGATCGGGCCACCGCGCGTCCCGAGGATACGCCGATTCGCGCGGGCTTTCCGTTTTGCTACGAAAATTCGACGATTACCGGACGATGCGAGTTTCTCGACGATCGCGCGGTTTCCCCGCTCGTCGGTGACCGGCGAGTCGGGGTCTCGTCGCGCCTCGATGGTGGTCACAAAAACCATTGATAATAACAATCGCCGAGCAGGCGCGACGTAAAGTTTCGGGTTCGAGGACGATCAACGAAGCGAATTTCAACGTTCGGGCGGTCAATCGCGATTATTCCATCGAATTCACGTCGGATCAACGTCGTCGCGACACAACGAGGAAACTCCGCGAACGCGTCGCAGTTCGCATCACGGATGCGATACTCGGCATCGGCGATCGTGTTCGCGCTACGTTCGGTAGGGGACGCAGCGTAACGCCGATGCCGTACCGACGGATAATCCGTTTGCGCGCCGGAGCGGTAACGAGGGTATATCGATATACCCCCCCCCCCCCCCCTCCGTCGGCCCATCATCCCCGAACGGCGCGTGCCGACGCATGTTTTTTTATTTCAGGATGTCCCGCGTGCCAACGCGCGTAACTGATCGATCGCCGCTTCGCCGGAATGAAAAACAACGATGGTTCAGCGGAGGTGGCGGCAGACGAGAGAACAACGATCGGACTGACAACGATACGAAAACGGCCGCATCGGTACGCGCGGATCGCAACAAAACGGTGATGCTGCGCGAGCAGAACCGCTGGCTGTGACAGCTGCGTCGACGCTCCTAACGTTTCGACTCGCGGGACGCGGGCCCCGCTGGTCGCTGAATTTTTTTTCTCTTCTCGCTCGTCGTTCGAACGCCCCGCGTCGACGACCCTAAAAAGAATTCGCAATTACTACGAGGGCCGTTACCGGTATTACCGTAACTTTTACTTTTCCCGCATTTTTACGATCCGCACGCCCCCGCGTGGAAAAACGGCTGTTTGGTACGTTCTCGTTGGCCTCGTCGACCGACGCAAGGCGCGCCGGAGGTGCCGGGAGATAGATAGATAGATAGATAGATAGATAAATTTAATATGCCCTAGCCAGCTACGGGGCAAATATGGATGCGGTACAACGAGGACGGATATTCCTAGTGATCGAAGGCATGATCGCACGAGCATAAAGATCTAAATGAATCGCGACGGAGTTTCCATCGCGAGCCAGCGAGAATATCATCTCGATTGAAATTGCATCCCCGGCAGGCGACCATCGTCGCGCCGCGGTATAATTTATGGTTCTCCGCGGTAGCGATCGGGCGTAAAAAAGCCGCGTAAGCGCTCGCTTTTATTTCGCCGGTCCTTTGATCACTCGGGATTGCGCTTCCCGCGCCTGGGGGAAGCATCGTTCGATTCTACTCGTCGATTCGGCACCGCGACTCGGTTTTGCGATCATACCACCATCGGAGTAGTCGCGTCGTTCCGTACTTTTTTACCCTCCGCC
>OZ018313.1:19184289-19270141 GCA_963969455.1 Arge pagana | reverse complement strand
AACCCAACCCAACCCAACCCAACCCACCCAACCAACCCAACCCAACCCAACCCAACCCCCAACCCAACCCAACCCACCCAACCCAACCCCAACCCACCCCAACCCAACCCCAACCCAACCCAACCCAACCCAACCCAACCCACACCCCAACCCAACCCAACCCAACCCAACCCAACCCAACCCAACCCAACCCAACCCAACCCAACCCAACCCAACCAACCCAACCCAACCCAACCCAACCCAACCCCAACCCAACCCAACCCAACCCAACCCAACCAACCCAACCCAACCCAACCCAACCCAACCCAACCCAACCCAACCCAACCCCAACCCAACCCAACCCAACCCAACCCAACCCAACCCAACCCAACCCAACCAACCCAACCCAACCCAACCCAACCCAACCCAACCAACCCAACCCAACCCAACCCAACCCAACCCAACCCAACCCAACCCAACCCAACCCAACCCAACCCAACCCAACCCACCCAACCCAACCCAACCCAACCCAACCCAACCCAACCCAACCCAACCCAACCCAACCCAACCCAACCCAACCCAACCCAACCCAACCCAACCCAACCCAACCCAACCCAACCCAACCCAACCCAACCCAACCCAACCCAACCCAACCCAACCCAACCCAACCCAACCCAACCCAACCCAACCCAACCCAACCCAACCCAACCCAACCCAACCCAACCCAACCCAACCCAACCCAACCCAACCCAACCCAACCCAACCCAACCCAACCCAACCCAACCCAACCCAACCCAACCCAACCCAACCCAACCCAACCCAACCCAACCCAACCCAACCCAACCCAACCCAACCCAACCCAACCCAACCCAACCCAACCCAACCCAACCCAACCCAACCCAACCCAACCCAACCCAACCCAACCCAACCCAACCCAACCCAACCCAACCCAACCCAACCCAACCCAACCCAACCCAACCCAACCCAACCCAACCCAACCCAACCCAACCCAACCCAACCCAACCCAACCCAACCCAACCCAACCCAACCCAACCCAACCCAACCCAACCCAACCCAACCCAACCCAACCCAACCCAACCCAACCCAACCCAACCCAACCCAACCCAACCCAACCCAACCCAACCCAACCCAACCCAACCCAACCCAACCCAACCCAACCCAACCCAACCCAACCCAACCCAACCCAACCCAACCCAACCCAACCCAACCCAACCCAACCCAACCCAACCCAACCCAACCCAACCCAACCCAACCCAACCCAACCCAACCCAACCCAACCCAACCCAACCCAACCCAACCCAACCCAACCCAACCCAACCCAACCCAACCCAACCCAACCCAACCCAACCCAACCCAACCCAACCCAACCCAACCCAACCCAACCCAACCCAACCCAACCCAACCCAACCCAACCCAACCCAACCCAACCCAACCCAACCCAACCCAACCCAACCCAACCCAACCCAACCCAACCCAACCCAACCCAACCCAACCCAACCCAACCCAACCCAACCCAACCCAACCCAACCCAACCCAACCCAACCCAACCCAACCCAACCCAACCCAACCCAACCCAACCCAACCCAACCCAACCCAACCCAACCCAACCCAACCCAACCCAACCCAACCCAACCCAACCCAACCCAACCCAACCCAACCCAACCCAACCCAACCCAACCCAACCCAACCCAACCCAACCCAACCCAACCCAACCCAACCCAACCCAACCCAACCCAACCCAACCCAACCCAACCCAACCCAACCCAACCCAACCCAACCCAACCCAACCCAACCCAACCCAACCCAACCCAACCCAACCCAACCCAACCCAACCCAACCCAACCCAACCCAACCCAACCCAACCCAACCCAACCCAACCCAACCCAACCCAACCCAACCCAACCCAACCCAACCCAACCCAACCCAACCCAACCCAACCCAACCCAACCCAACCCAACCCAACCCAACCCAACCCAACCCAACCCAACCCAACCCAACCCAACCCAACCCAACCCAACCCAACCCAACCCAACCCAACCCAACCCAACCCAACCCAACCCAACCCAACCCAACCCAACCCAACCCAACCCAACCCAACCCAACCCAACCCAACCCAACCCAACCCTTTTTTTTTTTTTTTTTTTTTTTTTTTTTTTTTTTTTTTTTTAACGATGGGAAATCTCTAACAGATACCGCCCGCTCCCGGGGGAGAACGAACGGTTATGTGGGGTTCGCACCCACTAAAACCCATCGATGCCACCCGTTGCCGTACCGGCAGAAGCGGGTACACGTGAGTATTCTTCCGCTTTCTGCCGGCAACTTAGGCCTCTCGGCTACGTCCGCCCCATCCCGCCCCGCTCCAATGGTGTTGTGTGAGGGGGGAGGGTACGGGGGCAATTATAGTTTCATCGGTCGGGGTCGTGGTGGCATACACACCCCGACAGCGAGTTCGTGGGGCAGAGGATCCCCCGATCCTCTGCCCAGTTCGCACAGTTATCCACCGTCGTTGTGGCTCAGGGGGCGGGGGGGCGCAGGTGTTTGCCCCCCGCCTCTGGCTCTCCTTCTCGTCCGTCTTCTCCCACGGATGGCGGCGACCCGATCCGCCTCTCGAATTTCTTTTCTATTCGTCGACGACGAGGCCATCACCAGGTGCTTCTGTTCTCGCTGGCCTTGGGGGGGCGCCTCGTCGTCGCTCGCCATTCTGGCTCGGAGCTGCCAGGCAGGAGGCTACGCCCCCGAGCTGGTGGTTCGATGGCCGGCCTGCCTCATCGCACAGGCCGCAGCGCGGCTCGGCCCTGCAGGTGGCCGATTTATGCCCCGCTTCGCCGCATCTGTGGCAGTCATTGCTGCGGTCTATCGCGGCGGTGCACGTCGCGGCCACGTGGCCGATCATCCGGCATTTAAAGCACCTGGTCGGCCTCGATCTCATGACCCTGACCCCGGCGGAGACCCATCCCACGAGTAGGCGTCGTCCCTCGCTGATCCGCTTCGCAGCTGCCACTGGACAGCTGACTCTCGCGGCTCCCGTCGTTCCCTCCGCCCGTTGGATTGGGCCCACCCTGACCTCGGACACTTCGCAGTCCCCGGCAGCCGCGATTGATCTCGCCAACTCCTCGCCAGTCACGGTGTCGTCCAGGCCGACGATGCGCATGTCCGCGCATTTCACCGGTCGGGTGATCCGGACCAGGCTTCCGTCCAGTCCGCTGCGCAGACTGTCGGCCAGGGCATTGGCCTGTGGGCCACTGGTTGTCCCGGGGATGACCAGCTTCCGCGCCCCGGTGGCCGCCACTCCGAACCGAAGGTCCTGGATCCCAAGGGTGGCCAAGTTCACCTTCTTCTTCGCCTCCTCCAGGACTTGCTGGTACGTGATCCCGCGCCTGACGGCCTCCGGCTGAAGGGTCAGGATAACGGCAGCTGATCTCGGGGGCCGGAGCCGGTTCGTCATTGAGGGCCCCGGTCGCGGTTGTTGCTGCTGCTGTTGTTGTTGCTGCTGGTGGGGCACTTGATGGGTGGCCAGCCGTCCTCTCCGTGATCCTCCCCTTCTCACCACCTCCGCCCATCCTTCCTTCAAGGGCGGCGGGGGAACCGCGGATGATGTTGACGGAGCGGGTGCGTCGGCTCTCGAGGGAGCGGGTGCCTTGGCCGGTGCGGTCCGTGCAGCACTTGGGGCAGGGGGGCCGGTTGACGGGCCCGCCGGTGGTGTCTTCTGTGGTGACCGGGGTGCGAGGCGGGTCTCCAGGTCACGGAACTTCTCCTCCATCATCTTTCGCATCTCCGCCATCATTGTGGCAGCCGCGTCCTGGAGGGTTTTATGTTCCGTCGGCTTGGGTGTCGGGGCCGGAGGTCTGGGTGCGGCCATGCTCGCCTTCGAGACCTCCACTTCTCGCCTCAGGGCAGCAAGCTCCTCATGCAGCTTACCGTTTTCGGCCCTGAGCTGCACGATCTCTTCTGTGGCGGTTCTGGAGCTCACCGTTTCAATTGACTCGGCGATCTCCATGGCCGCCGTCTTCAGGGCCTTGATGTATCCCCCCTTCAAGTTCTTAGACTTGGCAGCCACCTCACGGATCGCCTGAATGCTGGCATCGATCCTCCGAAGCGGGTCGCCGGGTTTCGTCTCGGACGGGGTGGCTACCCTCTGCGCCAGTGTCGCAATCCTACGGGCCTCGCGCCCCTTCTCCAGGTCCTTCTGGCGCGCGTCGCTCAGCATGTTGACGGCAGCTTGGTATCCGTCTTCGTGCGGTGCCACCCTCTTCCCCCTTTTGGAGGTCGCTGCGTTGGGCTCCTGCATGGAGCGGGCCCTCTTGCCCGAGTCCAGTAGCTCCTTACTGGAGTCAAGCTCCACCAGGTCTGCCTCGCTGGTCTCGGACTCGGCGTCTGCAGCCGGTTCCTCGTCCCGAAGCAGAGTGACGCGTGCTCCGTGGTGGTCACTCACCGGCCTCCTAGCCGTCGAGGGTGCTGTAGAGGGAAGCTCTGTGGGCTCGTCCTCGTCCTCCGTTGTTCTCGGAGCAGCCTCGTGATCCCGCGCCGTCGTGAGAGTGGGAGGAGTCCGGATCACCGACCCCCTTCGGGCGAACGGGTCTTCCACATTCCACTCACGATCGTCCTCCCAGGTGACCAGTTGGCGATCTTCGCCTGTTGATGTGTCGTACAGAGCGGCGCGTTCATCGTCATCAAGGAACCCGCCGTGATCTGTCCACATCCCGCCTTCCGTTTCCCTGTGCTGTGTCTCCAGTTTCTGCCTACAGTCGTCTACCGTGTGTTGTCCATCCTTTCGTATTTGTGTTTTTGTTAGAAAATATTTGTTCATTACGTTCCCACGAGTACCTAGGAATATAATTGTTCGTCCCACGCAGAGCCTGGATGCGTGGGTAGGGCGACTGAGTTGCAACGGAGTTGCGCCAAGTACTCCGAGGTGGTCGTTATCGACAGGGATTAAGGCCCCCTGCCTTTCTGGCATGCCACGAGCCCCCAGCCTACCGGACCTGTTTGTTTGGGTTTTCAGTCCCTAGGTGCCATTTTATCCGGTGAGCACCATGCCGGGTCTCCCGTTTGTTTCGGTGGGTGACATTTCCGAGGTTTACTTCAGGTTTTCCGTCCCTTAGCTATGGTCCGCGACAGCTTATTCGTACGTATGTGGATTGCAGCCACCTCCGTCTTATTTCGCTGCTCCCCTGTAACCAGGGCATTCCCCTATCCGCCACCCGGGGACGCGCCCGGTGCCCACAGCGATGGGCAGGGGTGGGACTCTGAGCAGCGATCCTATCACCAGGAGAACCCCAGACCCCCACCCCCTTCCGGGAACCCAACCCAACCCAACCCAACCCTTTTTTTTTTTTTTTTTTTATAGTGGAGAAATCCTGCATGGATACGACGAATTGTAGGGAGACAACTCGCCGCATGCCAGACTCTTACTGACTAAAACTCCACTTCCACTCACACCACCGTCCCCCTGTGTTCGCTTTCGCATTCTACCAGGTGGGGACGGTGGTGGGCCCGAGGCTCTTCCCGTGGCCGAGCGCGCGCGCACGCTCAGCCCCAGACCAGTGGCAGGGAGAGGACCGGGTCAGCCCTCCCCCTGTTCGCGCCGCCCATTTTTGACCGGGCGATCAGCTCCCCCTGATCGCCCGGTGGGCCGGGCTACGGAGGCCGCCTGGCGTCGGCAATCGCCCTGCGGCGACCCCCGCGGCCCACTCTCCGACCGCTGAGAAGGGCGTGAATCTCACGCTCCCTCTCAGCGGCCTCCTTGGCGCTCATGACCTTCTCCGCGAAGGTCACGAGCGCTCTCCATGCCTCCACGCTGTCGACTATGTGCCTCAGCACCGCCGTCAGCGAGAGGTCCGCGCCTACGACCGCCGCAAGGTCGCGCCTTGCGTCCGCCCAGGAAGAGCACTCCGCCAGCGTGTGCTGCGCCGTATCACTGTCGCAAGGACAGTGATGGCACCTGGCGGAGGGCTCCCTGCTGATCACCTTCCACAGGTACCTGCCGAAGCAGCCATGCCCCGACAGGACCTGTGTCAGGTGGAAGGAAAGGCCACCGTGGCTTCTGGAGAGCCAGCCCTCGAGCACGGGGAGCACGGCGCTGATAAACGTAGCGCCGGCCCTCGCACCTTCGAGCCTGGCCCTCCATTTGGCCGTTGCCTCTTGCGAGGCAATATCCCTCCATTCCCGGACCAGACGCAAGCAGGGGTGGAGCCCCCGCTCCCGCTGGGCCCTTCGCCGCTCGTAAACGGCGGCGAGGGCCTGGGCCTCTATCTCCCAGGGCACAGAACCCGCCAGAACGCATGCAGCGTCCGTTGCGATGGTTCTGTACCCCCTAGCGACTCTCACGCACACCACTCTCTGAACACGTCTCAGGAGAGTTGTGCTGGTGCGCGTGAGGTCGCCGGCCCACACGGGAGCGCCGTACGTGGCCATGGACTTGATCACGCCCACGTACAGTCTCCTGCAGCTGGTACCTGGCCCGCCTATGTTTGGCATGAGTCGGGACAGGGCACCAGCCGCCCCCATCAGACGGGGCACGAGCGCGGTGAAGTGTTCGGTGAACCTCCACCCCCCGTCGAGCGTGAGGCCTAGGTACCTCATGGTCCGCCCGACGGGGATGCCCGTGCCATTCACCACCAGCCGGAAGTCCCGAGGTGGCGCTCTCCGCCGGCCATGAAACACCATGGCCTCCGTCTTCTGTAGCGCCACCTCGAGCCCCAGCTCCTCGATCCGGGTGACCGTCTGTCCGACCGCTGCGGTCGCAAGCTCGCCAGCCTCTTGCCAGTTCTCCCCCTCGGCAATTACCAGGGTATCGTCCGCGTAGCACACGAGCTGAGTCCCCGCGGGCATGTTTCCGCGAAGGACACAGTCGTAGCCAACGTTCCACAGAAGCGGGCCCAACACGGACCCCTGCGGAACGCCGCAGGACGACACCCTGGTCATCCAACCCTCGCTCGTCGGCGCCTCCACGGTGCGACTCGCGAGGTAGCTCCCCACCAGGCGCCGCAGGTACCCCGGCACCCCGTGGTACCGGAGGCCCGCGAGGATGCGCTCCCGTGGGAGAGAGTTGAACGCGTTCGCGATGTCCAGGGACACCGCGATCACGAACCGCCCCCTCCCCACCGCGTCCTCGGTGATGCCGCGGACACGCTTTATCGCATCCACAGTGGACCGGCCCGCCCTGAACCCGTACTGGTTTCCAGAGAGATCCGGACCCGTCACACTGAGGTGCTCGCCGATGCGCGCCGCGACAACCCCCTCTAGCAGCTTACCGGCCTCGTCAAGCAGGACGAGCGGACGATAAGCCGCGGGGTTCTCCGCCGGCTTCCCCTCCTTGTGGATGAGCACGAGACGGCCCTTTTTCCACAAGTCGGGGAAGATTCCCTGCCGGAGGCAGGCCGTGAAAACCCGCCTCATGCCGGCGGAGAGGGCCTCCTGCACCAGGGTGATCACCCTGCTCGGCACCCCATCCGGCCCCGGAGCGGTGTTCTTCGCGCCCCGGCGCCGGACAACGGCGGAAAGCTCAGCCACGGAGACGGGCTGCAGAGGCTCGTCTTCCTCGTTGACCTCTTCCCCGCCCGCCGGCTCCGCCATTACTGGCGGGCCGTGTGCGTCGCGGGTAGGAAAGAGCTTATCCACAACCTCGCCGAGAAACTGGGGCGGCAGCGTCTCCGTCAAGGGTTTCGCTTGACTGCGCAGCCGCCCTCTGACGAGCCGGTACGGCTTTCCCCAAGGGTCGTCGTCCAGGCTCGCCAGCAGTTCGTCGCGGGCCGCGTCCTTCGCTCGAACTATCGCGAGCTTCAGCTCGGACTTGGCCGCGCGGTATACCTCGGCGAGGTGCTCCTCCGCAGCGTCGGGCATTTGTTCGCCGCGACGTCGTCTCCGGTGCCGCTGGTGCGAGTGACGGTGGCGGGCCCGTTTACACCGGGCCCTCAGCTCCGCAATCGTGTCACTCCACCAGTACACCTGCCTTCCGCCGCCGGCATCGGCTCCCTGGCGCGGCATCGACGCATCGCATATGCGCTTCAGCGCCACGCCAAGGAGTCCCGCAGCGACGTCGACGTTGACATCGTCGTCGGCGTCGCTTTCCCCCTGTTGCCATGGGGCTGCCGAGGCCGCCCAGGACAACCCAACCCAACCCAACCCAACCCAACCCAACCCAACCCAACCCAACCCAACCCAACCCAACCCAACCCAACCCAACCCAACCCAACCCATCTGTTGGAAACGTGCAAATAGAAAGTCGCGTAAGAACCCGGGGACGACACCGGGGGGCGCGGACTAATCACGTGGACGATCGGCGATCGTTTCACCGTCGAGAACTGTTGTTTGTGCAGCCGGGTAGTGCACATTAAATCGTTCGCCTCGTCATGACAACTTATAGGAAACGGAGCGGATAAATAAATACGAATGCAACGGATTTAGCTTAAGTAAAATGTTCTTAATATTTCAACGGTTCGAAGGTTTCAGCCAGACCAGACTACGGTCGTGTCGACCCTTGAGAATCCTGGCGCCTGGTCAGGGAGAACTCTGTTCTTTCTCAGCACATGGCGACCGCCTGTATCTGCGTTTTGTTCGTTACTTGACCAGCATATGGTGGCCGCATGTATCTGCGTTTGTTCGTGACCTGACACGGCGATTGGTTTATGTACCCGTGGTCGTGAGACCGGAGCGACCTGAGTGCCAGTAACGCAACATTCCGACGCAACTCGCAAAATTGGGTAAAAATGCGTGGCTGTTCTCGTGAAAATGAAACTTGTCTTCTCGCATGATATTCTAAGGTTTAGATAAATTATAAGATTGCGATAGACATAAGAGAGGCCTCTCTAAGCTAGGTTTACGTATAAGAAAAGTAAAATGTAAAAGGAGAAGCGACGCGCCTGATTGCGAGTGGATTGACTTATCGATCGCGAAACAACGCCTAGCGCTAATCGAAAACCCCAGAACAGGGTCTGCCTATACGACGAAACCAAGGTCCGGCCCAGGACTCTCGGGGCCCGACGCTCGCCCACATACGTGCACGGACGTGACGACGTTGTAGCGGCCGTATAGCCCCATACAGCTTCATGAGGTTAGCCCTGTGAAGGCTGTCTAACCCCACGGGGAGGTTTACCTCCCAGGGATTGTTGGGTTCAGCGAAACGGAAGGGAAAGTCGGAGGACGGACCCATGGACCGGGTGGGCAGGCGAGCGATAGAGCAAGCGAGAGAGAGGGCTGCGGACGACGGTAGTAGTGAGAGACGGAGAGTCTGGGGTGCGCGCGGCGCTTGAGGCCCAGCTAGAGGGCGAAAAGTCGCGGAAAACGACGCCACGATGGCGGTCGAAGAGTGGGAGGCGCGAGGGTGTAAGTGCCCTCGCAGGCCCAAGTAGCGGGAGGCGCGAGGGTGTAAGAACCCTCGCAGGCCCAAGTAGTGGGAGGCGCGAGGGTGTAGAGACCCTCGCAGGCCCAAGTACACGGCAGTACACGGCGAAAAACAGCAAAGGAAACAGGCGAGTCGCTTTTCTTCCTATAATTACGCGGGCCCTCAGCCCTTTCTTTGTCGCATTTCGAAATTGTTAACTGGTACAGAATAAAGAATAATTGTAAACTAAAAGTTAGTCGAGCTATCGAGCGTGCGAGTTTTTTGTGATCAACCTGATTTTTCAACCTCATCATAGTTATTTTCCTTACTTCGGCGTTCTAATAAACGCTCAATCAGTCCGAAGTTGATTTGAATTTTGTTACATTTGTTTTCACCCGACCTCACGCTTTACACCATCAATAAACAATCCGAAAACTTTCCGGAAATCGTCCAGAAACTATCCGGAAACCAACCGGAAACCATCCGGAATCCAACCGGAAATCGACCGGAAATCGACCAGAAATCGACCGGAAATCGGACGGAAGTCGACCGGAAATCGGACGGAAATCGGACGGAAATCAACCAGAAATCGGCGGGAAATTGACCGGAATTCACCGGAAATTAATCAAAACGCATTCGGAAATGCACCGAAAATTAACCGGAAACCATTCAGAAACCATCCAAAGTCAATTCGTAAACCAACCTATACTTAACCGAAAAACAACCGGAAACCAGTCGAAAACGAGCCGAAAACAATTCGAAAACCATCCGAGACCCATCCAAAAACCACCTAAAAACCAACCGGAAACGAGTCAGAAACGAGCCAGAAACAAATCGTAAATCAACCGAAAACGAACCAACAACGAAACAAAAACCACCCGGAACGCGAACTAACGGACAACCAACCCAACCGAAAATCAACTTCATAAAAGTAATAGACGAGTCGAGTCAGAACGTATGATAACTAATAGCAATGACAGCTTGCGCAGATGGAAGGCCAAACCGTCGAAAGCTAATACCGATGATATTTGATACCGATTACAGCTGATACCTATGATAGCAAATACTAATGGAAGCTAATACCGACGAAAGCTCATACCAATGAAAGATAATACCGACGGAAGCTCATACCGACGCAAGCTCCTACCGATGGAAAGTATTGCCGATAAAAGTTGATACCGATGGCAGTAAATACTGCGTAATGCTTATACCGATGGAAGCTGTTACAGAAGCAAGTTAATACCGATGAAACCTATTACCGACGGAAGCTTATACCGATGATATCCAATACCGATGATATCCCAATACCGATGACGTCTCATACCGATGAAAGCGAAAACCAATGAAAGCTCATACCGATTAAAGTCAATACCGATGATCTTTTATACCGACGGAAGCTAATACCGACGGAATCTATTACCGATGATATCCAATACCGACGATATCTAACACCGATGATATCTAATACCGATGAAAGCGATCACTTCCGAAAGCGAATACAGATGAAAGCTAACACCGATAGAAGCGAATACCGATGATCTCTAATACCGACGGAAGCTTATACCGATCAAAGCTAATATCGACGGAAGCTCATACCGATAAAAGCTAATACCAACGGAAGCAATACCGAAGATATGTAATAATGATATCTCATACCGATGAAAACGAACATCAATCAGAGCTCATACCCATAATCTGTAATACCGACGGCAGATATCACCGATGAACGCTCATGCCGACGGAAAACATTTTCGACAATATCTCATACCGATGAAAGCCAATTCCGATGTTAGCGAATAATAATGAAAACGATTACCGATAAAAGCGATTACCGGCGAAAGCTATTACTGATAAAAGCGAATACCGGCGAAATCTATTACCGATGAAAGCGAATAGCGATGATATCTAATACCGACGGAAGCCAATAGTGACGATAACTATTACCGACAGAAGGTGATACCGATGAAAGCTAATATCGGTGAAAGCTAATACCGACGGGAATAATATCGATGATATCGAATACCGATTATATCGAATACCGATGAAAGCGAATACCGATGAAAGCTATTACCGATGCAAGCTCCTACCGATGCAAGCTATTATCGATGAGAGCTATTACCGATGAAAACGAATACCGATGATATCTAATTCCGATGGATGATAATATCAATGGAACTAGTACCGAGGAAAGCTGAATCCTTGTATCGTTCAATGCATTGCATACCCTTGTCGTCGCGAGAACAGGCGCATTCAACACGCGAGGTAGCAAGAATGAGTTTTCCAATTTGCTATATCGTTGCAGCCATATACAGGCGCATTTCGCTCGCGAGGTAGTAAGTAAGGATTTTCCGTATTGGTATACCCTTGCAGCCGTATGACAGGCGCCTGTGTAGAAATTGTTGTTCGTGTACGTAGTGCTTTGCGTCAAAATGAGCAGCACCTTTCAGCATAAAAAAGTATGCCGAAAGCTGTTACTCCAGAGTAAGAAGAAAGGAAGAGATTTGAAAGACATTTGATTTCAGTGGTATGATTGCCGGCGATCCTCTTCAGTGATGTCTTCGGATTTGGAAAGCATCGCGTAGCTCCGAGCACCACGAAGCTCAGAGCTAGCAATGTCCAAGTCCATTCGAATTGCTACAGATTGGATCGACGTGACTCGTCGATGAGACGACTCGAAAGATCATTGATCGAAAGGAGCGTTACGCGTCATTTAAGTTCGCATGAGTAGACCTCGCGTGTCTACTCGTACGATTGAAATTATCCTGTAGCAATTCGACGCTGTGAAATGGGATTGGAAGAAAGAAGATTAGTATTCGCGACCTGCCTACCCCCCTCTAATTCCCGCCCAAATATCGAACTTAAAGTTAGTACTTTCGTACATCCCACTTGCATACACCCCAAAAATTCGCGTTCTCAGCTCTCGCGCGCGCCTAAATGAACTGGTCCCTACCTAACACCTATATCCGCCGAAAATAGAAATTGAATCCACATTCACGCACGCACATTCGCACCGTGGATTTTTACTTACTGTTTTGTGCCTGTGGGGATTTGAGAAAGATTAGACATCCTAACAATTTACTAGAGTATCTAATCGGTCTACTTTAATGCTGGCTGAACGTTTCATATTCTAAGAGTGTTGTGAAATATATGCATTGAATATTTACGTAAAGATCTGTACTTCGATAAATGATAACTTTAGCATTAGATCTTTGTATCCGAGAGAATGATCAAAGGAACGATATTGCCAGACTTGAGAAAGAAATTTATCAATTCTTTGGAAAATTGTCACCTATGCGATGCATAAGAAAAGAGAGAAGAGTAAGTACAACTACAGACGATCATCGTCTTAGCAATCGCATGAGAAACAATAATTCCTGTCGCGATACTCGCTGTTTCGTAACGGAAAGCACGCTAAGCCTGAATCTAAATGGATGTTAACATCCCATCCACGAGTTGGATGAACAATAAATCTCCATAGAGAAATCCTCCGTTACGGCGTGACGAGTCTATCCAACAAAAGCTAGGAAATGCAGGTGAAAAAAATATGGTGCAATCATACCACGCGATAGGAAAGAGAGAGAGAAAGATAGATATAGGCATCGAAAGAACTAACAATTCCGACCATCGTGTCAATTGCTAGAGTTCCGAAGTACTGAAATGCATGCGACTCGCCGGGGTTGAAGGTGGTTTGTTGGCAGCTTGCGTTCGCTAAACGTCAGCATTGGTGGGCCTGCTGGAACGGCTGCGAGCTGGAACCATCTCGTCCGCACGTCGTCTTGGAACACACTGGTAGCATGGGAAGTGTGGGAAACGCCGCTAGGATCCTTGTATGACGAGCTTGAGACACGGATTCACTTTACGCACAACACAACACTTTCGACCGGATGACCAGGAGCTGAAACAAAAAGAATCCCAGATTGCTTACAAACTGATGATACATCTACAAATGCATGAAACTTGAAAGGTGTTTATAGATTTTAATTTTTAATCGAACAAACGTGTAATCTCTAAAGTTTGAGACTTTAAGACTCTAAAATGAAAGAAAAATTATCGTTGAAAAGAATAATTCTGAGAGCAAAGTATTTCTTCAGAAAAAAAAAGAATTATTCATGAAAAGATTAATTTTGAGAATAAACTATTTCTGGAGAAAACGGTTTTTTATGTGTAGTTGTCAAAAAATCTAGTATTTGTAGAATAATTAACAATCGAAGAAAGCAACATTAAAGAAGAATAGTCATGTTAAATAATACCTTTGCCCTCCTTGCGTCGCCGGTGTTCGCGGGTATCCTTCGAATTGCCTCGCCATACATTGGATCGACCGATCAGAAAGTGAAACAAAAAAAATCGCAGATCGCTCACAATCTGTTCATGGACCATCATTTCTAGAACCACTATAAAGGTTGGCTCTGTTGGCCTCAAGATTTAGAAAATATTTCAAACACGAGGATTCTAAGCAGAATTCGTTAAAAAACAATCGTTTCAAGACTGATTTGATGAAAAATAATTTATGAATTCCAAAAATCCAAAAAGCGAATCACTATCAAATATAATTAGTTTTCAGGTATACAATTTTCAAAGAGACTTGTTTCTGTGCACTAGATGATTGTCTCAACTATTGAATATTCAAATAAATGCTCGTCATATTAAATACCTTCGTTTCATGTGCAGCCAGAGCATGTTACCAGAGGCCGATTGGCGATACTTTCTCTCGATGCATCAGGAACTGAAAAAAAAAAAAAAGAAAAAAAAAAACCAGATTGCTTAAAAACTGATAATAGATTTTTATTTTTTGAACTACTTTGAAAGTTAACGCTTTACCAGAAGAATTGGAAAATATTTCAAACGATATAATACCTGAATAAATACTCTTCGAAATGACGAGATTCTAAGCAGAATTCATTCAAAAACTCAAGCTTCTTCAAGATTGGATTAAATCAAATCTAGTTTATAGATTCCATAACTCTAGGAATCAAATCATTATCGAATATAACTACTTTCGAGATGTACAATTTGAAATAGGTTTGTTTCTGCAACAATCAATTATCTCGAAAATTGAAATTCGAAATAAATGCTTATCATATCAAGTACCTTTGTTCCATGAGCTTTCCGGCGTGGGTATCGCCTTTCCTTTCGTCGACTTTTGTATCCGGCGTAGGTGCTTCGCGTGCATGTTCCAATTGCCGTCTTCCACTGTTCGCCGTACGCTGAAACTTAAAAAAATATTTTTTCCGAAATTTTCCCCTACATTTTTCAGCAATTTCTTAGTATCAATAAATTCGAGTAAATAATTAATTGAACAAAAAACAATTTATCAATTCTCAGAGAGACAACGATGGTGAAGAACTTGGATCTGGCGACGAATAAGTTCAGATCGGTGAAACTCGAGCAAAGGGAAAATTTCGGATCGAATGTTTTGAGAAAAATAGTTCAGAAAATGGCAATATGAATGAATGATGAAAGGTGATTGGTGAAAAATGTGATGATCGTGCAAACAATAATCCATGACTATTCATACTACATTTCAGGGTATATCTCAAGTCTTCGGACCAAGGAAACATCACGTCGCTCCGAGCCCCGGGAAACTCGGAACTAGCAATGTACCAATAAAAAAAAAAAAAACACCGCTATCATATACATAGTGGCCAGCTATGCATAAGATTGCGACACGTGGGGGGTAGTAGAGAAAAATTTTGATATAAATGTGCGCTGCAAAGTGTAGCATGTACGAAAAGATTTCACGAGTGGTATTCTAATTTTAGTAGAAAATAAAAGAAAATAGAGTGTGCACGATCGATCAACACGATGGATGAAATGTGATAATCAAAATTCAGGACACTGAATTTTGATGTGCCCCTTTCCACACCACCCACGATTAACTTTCTCAAATCGAGCAACCAATTTTGCTAAATTAGCGAAAGATACTCTCGAGGTAGGGCACACGGCGCATTTTTTTTTAATGTGGTTTCCCCAGTAGGCATAGTCCACGGATGGTATTTCGAAAAGGAATGACCGAAGAAAGGGTTAGATTATAGAAGCGAATACTCACCTTCCAGTTCTCAAACTAAAGTACCGATTAGACGTAGATATCTGACCGCTGAAAGTCACCCGATGAAAGTGAATATCGAATCGAACCGACAAAGTTGACCTCCTGCCGACCATCCTCGAAATAAGAATTGAGATCGCGATCACGATTCGTAGCTCAACTTATCCTCAAGATCTGTAATTTATACATTTAGTTTATATCCAGGAGAGAAATCGAACTAAGCATCTCATTATCGAAAAATGTCAAAAAGGACACAAATTTTCGATATATACTTGTAATTTATAGGAACAAGCCACAGAATGAATGATAACTGCAAGGTAACGTTGAAAATAATAAAATACATGATACGTAAAATCTGAATTTAAGGTTCGTACTAACGTTGCGAAAATCGTAATTCAACAACAGTTCATTATCCAACATTGGAAAAAAAATTTATAGAGATATTTAAACGATTTTTATCAAATCGATCGTCAGTTTAGCTGTGAATTCGCGAACCATTAAAAAATGAATTGATTATGCAGCCAACGATGCGTTGTTCGTTGAGAAAAATATGGAAATTCGTAGCGTCGCATTGCGCCTTGTGAAAATAATGGGTAATTACGAATCGATGCGTTGGTCGTTGAAATATTACTCAAATTGGTACTGCAATCGACAACAATGTATCGCTAGAATAATGCATTATTCGCTTACTCGAAGATGAAGTAAAGTTATGGAGAAATTTACTTCAGAAAAGAAAATTTCCCTCGTATTCGTCGCGTAAAAGAACTCGGATTATAGAGATTTCCGTAGTTGAAGCTCACCGTGTTTTCTCGGACACGACCGTGGCAAAAGAAAGCATCGGATCAAAGTTAGTTCGCGGTCATCTATTGTAGTAGATGACATTCATAACACGTCGGTCGAAACGTAATCGTAACACCGGCGAGAAGTCTCTCGCGTATCATATACAAAAACATTCAAAACAATACGAAAAAAACATCCATGCTTCGCTGGTCAATTCTCAGAACTGCTTTATTTCGAGGACTGGTATAGAAACTCGAAGTATTACTTGGAAAAATTGCGCATGTTTTATGCATCCGTCTTATCATTGAAATTTACTTATAAATTCTCAGCATTGTTGAAGTTTGCGTCAAATCAACGTCAAACAATCGTACATTCAATCTATCTATCTATTCCGGATAACTGTGAGGGTACTCTAACGACGGCGTTGCGAATATTTTTGGCTCGCAGTTCAAGAGACAGACCCGGACAAACCCCGACATATGCACGGCACGAACAAACGATACACATTTTACGAACACGTTCTATCTTTCTCACAACTAGCAAGCGGGTACCTAATTCAGGGGAGAAAAAATGAATGATCGGCATAAACAAACTCACCATGATTCATCCCCGCACTACGGGTCTCCGCATGCGACGAGAGAAATCTCAAATGTAAGCAGTCGCGTCGTCGGGGACAGAAGAGAGATGATCCACGTAACGTGCCGATATTTAGATTTGTTTCATCCGTTTGTTCACCGGTAATTTAACGCGAATTAACGTGAATTATTCAACGCGCTCCAAATTGTTTATCCACTCGGTTAACGTCGATGATAACGCGGAAAATATTTTACGCACACGTGCACTCTCGCACTTCCGCGATGCTTTCCAGAATCGAAAAATATTAGCTTGGAATCAGACGGCATACTCGGTTTACAAATTTATTCTCGGTTTACGATCGTCAGCTCTCTGTTAAGGCGAGCGTTGTTTTCGCTACGAAGACCAGAGACGAACTGATCCAAACTGATCGTCGATCGCGCGTGTCGGGTGATCTAGCGGGCAGCGTGGTGTTGTCGGCGCTTACCACGCGCCGCGCTGTCGAATCGCGAAACATCCAACCGGACCAAATATCGATCGATTCTAAAACCGACCTATGCTAATACCGACCGAATCGAAATACCGACGGAAACGAGTACCGACCGATCGTGATACCCGACAATCCCCCGATGCCGACCGAAGTTGATATTGCCGACCGAAGTTCATATTACCGGCCGAAGCCGGCAGCCGCCGCTATCGAACGGTTCCAAATCGAAAACTTGTAGCCGATATTGTTACGGGGTGAATCGTGAAAAAATATAGTTTTCACTTCTTTCCTTGAAATCGAATAGAAATCTTCATTATTGATAAGATATATATGTTTCACGTTCGAACTTCAGATTAATAAGACGCTCTAACAGGCGGAGCGCGAGTTTAAAATAGGTTTCTTATCGCTGGTAGTTTAAGGTGAACGAGCACAGACGGCGAACCCAGTACGCATAGCCAAGTGCTACTATATGGCGAAAAATACAACTAACAAAGGGTTTGATAGCTTAGGTATTACAGTATCGATCGACGATATCGACCGAACCTCGATCCCTATCACAAACGGCATCGGATTTCTCGCGGTAAATACGCATCCGAAAATGGATCCGCGACCAGGTATCCGTGATATTTCTAGGGAAATTCATATACTTCGTTAAATCATTTTACGCGGTCGAACGTGACCAAGCCTGTTACATGTTCCTCGAATAATTTCAAGCGCGGATAAAAACATAACCGTACGGATAATTCCGACTCGCTATCAACCACGAAATGCGTATAAGTATACGAAATCTGTAATTTTTCACTACAATATCAATAGTCTTTACGTTTCACCGATCGATTCAAAATGAACTCGTTCTGTCTCAGAGACACGGGAACTAGGGTATTGGCCAATTATTTCCAAGGGTCGTTGATTCGTTCTCATCATACTTGCCTCGATTCCACCGATCGTAGATTCGTTAGCGAATTTATTTATTTTATTCGTTCAGCTTGCAGGATCCGACGCGCGAATAAGACGCCGTCCCCGTTGACGGCGTCTCCGAGGGTGCGCCGTAGCGAAAGGTTGTGCGAGAGGGTTCGCGCGGTATTCGATAGATCGTTCGCACGGTATTTAACAGATCGTTCAATTTTATCGAATAAAAGTCAATTCGATAGCAAACAATCGATCGTCGCGTAAATAATTTAATCTTACCGTCGAACAGTGTTCACGTTATTTCTATTTATTTTTTCAAAATTATATACAGCCATCGAATCAACGCGTAACGGAACGATTCGCTACGTATCCGAAAACGAAAAGAAACGTGACGTTTCCGAGGGGTGGGGGGTGGAAGTGTAACATTTTCCGCTGTAACTCGACGAATAAGTTAGTCGTTGTAAAACCGAGTCGGGTATAGGTTTTTGTTATTACTACGAATATATTAACGGCAAAACCCTCCCGCGGGTCCTATTTAGCGTCGTCGAAAAACCACAGTCGCGTACGAACGCAGGACGATCGATGGATATTACGAGTAAAGAAAACGAGTAAACGCGATTCGACGGTTACGGGCAGAAGCAGATTATTATCATCATCGTCATCGGAAGCACGTGATATTCGGTAGCCAAGGGGGGGGGGGGGGGGGGGCGAACGGGCTATTCCTCGTGCCAGACCATTACATCTTTGAACTGGAAGTTGGGCATGGTGAAGTTCGAGGAGAACGGCGGTCTGTCCAGGGGGAATCCTTGCGGTTGAATTTTGTATCCCCTCGATCCCCAAATCGGCGACGAGGTGTATTCGATTTCCGAATCCTTTATTGGGCCGACGTAGAAGAAGAATTTCAAGCGTAGACCGTCCGGCCTTCCCTTTGGAATTAAATTGCGATCGGGATATCCGTAAACCTGCTCCTCGTACTCGAACGGTTTTCCTCCGTTCATAGCGTCGATGATCGATTCGTAAAATACGTCGAACGACGGTGGATCCTGCTTTTTGACGACCCAGGCCTCGTAGCTGTGACGCCCGATCTCGTTGGAGCCAGGCTCGACTGGAATCGGAACGGGGAAGAAAAACAAAAGATGCTGGTGAAAATATCGTTCCGGTCCGTTTTCAATAAGCTTGCGACGCGAAAGATCTCCCACGGATCTCGCACGCGTTAACGTTCGGTGTACTACTACTCACGGTCGTCGACCCAATGGTCGAGGGGTATGTAATACTTGTAGCTGTCGACGATGTCGAACTCGTTTCCGTGGAAATCGCACGCCGGCCCGAGAAAAACGTTGATCGCTGCCTTCGTTGCTGTTTCGCTGTACACGTTGATCGAATAGTTTACCGGATAGTGATTCAAATGCTGCTGCCGAACAACGATTCTCCCCTTCGGATACCCGTCCAACCAGTGATCGACGTCGTCGAAATAAGTGACGAGTTTACTGATCTCGATCGATTCGATCCTGACCCCGGGGAAATCTAGCTGTTCGAACGTGTATCTCTTCATTCGCTTCGTCGCGTATCTGAGAAAGGGATATCACGCGTTAGCCTCGAATGCGAGAAGACGAACGTACGGGCCATGCACGCGACGCGATCGCGTTCTCTGCTTACCGTTCGTAAATGTCGGCGATTTGTTTGAGACCGCTCCAAAAAATCGGATCTCTCGGGCTGGTGGCGTAGTTCTGAAGAGCACTCGGTACGACGTTTCGTTTCACGAGGGGCTCGGGACTGAACCCGAGGACCCGACGAAAGAGCGCCTCGAAATTTCCGTAATACCCGGGGTTGACGGAATCGGCGTTACCTTCAACGATATTGCCGAGGTACTCCGACCCGTTCGACTCGTTGAGGGGAATGAAACTGCCGTTCGCAGCGAGGATCATGCCCGAGTCGATGGCCTCGAAAATCCGTGCCAGGTACGTTCGCAGTCTCTGTCGTTCGCGACCGAAACGTTAAAGGTTAGCGAACAATATTCTCAAATGCCCCCCCCCCCCCCCCCCCCGAATTCTCGGCTGTAATAAGTTTTTTTCGCGACGAGACGGCGATATTTTACCTCGAGAGCCCCGTTGTGGTGGGCCGGAACGCGAGACATCTCGGCACGCTGAGGGAAAGGCAGACCGTTCGCGTAGCTCATGGACGGGTAATAGCCGGTGTGGATTGTTCCGTACCAATCGATGGTCTCTACGTCTCCCAATCCTTCGGACAAACGCTCGAGGTAGTAGCGAGCGAGTTGAAGTTTCGCGTGGAAAAGTAACATCTGGCCGCGAATCTTGGATAAAAAATTGTATTCCTTGGCGGAGGCCCAGAAAGGGTGTGCCAGGTTGGTAAGCTCGTAGACGTTGTTCAGGATAACATCCTCCCTGAAGCGGTTGAGCTTGTGCTCGTCGTTGCCGGTATACTTGACGTACCATTCGGAGTAATTCAACGGAACGACGATTTCCCGCTTCTCCGTTCCTGATTCTGCGGGAAAAATATCAACAAAATATACAACCGAGCAAACCTTTTGGCCGGGATCACGACGACGATCGTCGCGTACGAATTCGGGAGCGTCGGGCTATTTTACCGAGGAGTTGCGTCCGTGATTCGACGAGCTTCGGGAACAGCTCGGCGTTGAAATAATATTCGGGAATAACGGAGTAGAATTGTGGCATTCGAATGTTCGAGGTCTCGGGACGATGTATGACGGCAACGGCCATGGCGTAGACGTATTGCCCGAAGTTTAAGTTTTCCCGGGCCCAAGCAGCGGTGTTCGCGAACGTTTCGAAGTCTTTCGCGTAATAAAAGAGATCGAAGAGCGATTTCGCCTCCTCCAACATTACCGGATAAAACGGGGAGAACACCGCGTCGCGCCGAAGCATCCCGCGTCCGAGGTGGTGCAAGAACCTTTCGGCGACACCCTGGAACAATTCAAACATCGAACGGCTCATCGCACGGCGACGATTTCATCGATGTCCGTCCGGACCCTATCCCCCGACTATCAAGGGGACTAGAACGGTTAGATCGAAAACACCGAGGCGAAGCGGTCGGGAACGGATAAAAATCTATCAAGAGTGCTATTTCGAATGAAACTCGAGCAACATTTTTTTTTTTTCTTGTCACGCGTTACGGAGGTCGTATAGGAGAAACCCTCGCTGCCGAAAATCCGTTATCGATCAATAATACAAATTTCGAGTTTAACGCATCAACGCTCCCCTCCACGCACGTAACTAAGAATTCCAACCCCGCTCAATTTATTCCCAACTCACGAACACAGCGCGCCATCGGTAAGCTGCACGACTTTTATTTATGTACGATCAGTTCAATTCACGATACGTCGAATAATGGTGCTCCGAAGAAATTGGAATTATGGTTTTTTTTTATGAAAAACTGCTTTTTGTGCTTTTTGAATTCAAGTTAAAGTTCGCCGCGGCTGAAAACTGTAGTTTTCCATGTTCTTGGGATTTGTAGGTTGGGCGTGAATTAGGTTTGGTTGGAATTTTGAGAGTTATCTATATGCGCGGGGCGTTGATACGTTAATTCGAAATTTTTACCGATCGACAACCGATTTTCCGCAACGAGGACACTCGTTCCACGCGACCTCCAAAATGTACAGAAAAATTTAGCTCCGAGTTTGATTCGAAATCTGCGCCGCCAATAGACTTTTGTCCGTGCCAGTCCGCTACGCGACGACTATATTCCTCTACCCACCTGTTTCGCGTATAAGCTGGGATCAGAGATGTTGTGCGTACGGGCGACGTTCAGCCATTCCGGGAAGTTCTTCGCGAAATTGGATCTCGGGCTCAACAATTCCCAGATTTTCTTCTGCTTGACGAGGAATTCTTGGTCGGCGATCTTGCCGAGAGCCCCCGAGGCGAGAACGAAAGCCACCACCAGAGCTATCAGCGAAAATTTCTTCGGCATTTTGTCGTTCCGTCCGCGCACAGGCCCCAAGTTGATCGGCCACCAACTTTGTTCGACGAGTCGTCTTACAACGGCTTTTTATACCATCGCGTCGACGAATTCGCACGACCATTCGAATCTAAAAACGATTGTGTTTTTTATTCTTTTTTTTCCTCGCCTCGCTCTACTCGATTTTTTTCCTCTATCCGAAACATCTCGCGTCGAGTGGGTGGACCCGAGGGGGAGCTTCGAACACGAGGCTCGGTCATGATCTCGGTTGACACCCGCCCGACCGTACTTATCTACGACGATTATCGCGAAGAAAGATTTGCAGGACGTTCCAAAAGATTTCGTTTATGCGAAATACCGATAAATCTCCCTCTTACGTAACGCGACGTCTGCTCCCGTTCCAAGGTCTTAAGGTCGCGCGAGATTCGCAAATCGTGGAAATTAACTGTATTCTCGGTAATTGGTTCGGGGGGGGGGGGGGGGGGGTCGTGAGCGTGAGCGTTGTGGGGGTTAGGTGACGGACACGAGATCGCATTAGAAGTATCGAAACGCGATGGTCGAGACTAGAAACCGAGATCAGTTTCTCTCTTCCTAACCTACTTATTGGACAAAAAATTACGAATATTTGAGGGGAAAAAACGGCTTCGGCCGTTTCGGTCGTGTTAAGCGCAAATAAAATCTAATTTTACTCGAATGGCACCCTTGCGATTTGCTTCGAAAAAATGTACAATAGTCTACTCGAAAAGGCAACATTTTTGAGATACCTACCACGGAGGATGGGATTCAAATAACTTCTCGTTTAAAAAGCATATATTCGATTTTTCTTTCTCGAAATTTTCATCCTTTTTCGTTCTATGCCCACAATCGTTGAACAAAACGGTGTTGAAATAGATAATTTCTGACCAAGAGGCTGTAAATCTGGAGTAGCTCGATCAGCAGCGAATATTTTTCGTGAGTTTCTGCCTGCAATGTTGCAAGCAATATTTTCAACGGTGTGTTCGCTGCCCTTATTAACTTCCTGCGAATTCCTGGCTCGCACCATTTTTTTTTTTTCAACCGGTTCAACGTAATCGACGTTTATCGTAAACGAAGAGTTGCGCGAAGTAGATTTTTCTTTATTTTATGATTCGGAATCTTCGGAGGGTGGCAATACCGATCGAGAAATATTTGCGAAGACGTGGTACGGAATATTGATTGAAAATATGACGTACACAAAAAATGAACGTTCAGTGGGACGAATGTATGTAATAACGAGAGGTTACGCGGATAAAACAGGACCAATCGTGCTTTAGGAAAAATATACCAGAGATCGCAACGATCATTATTCGTATTCCGTCGTGGTCTGTCGTAAATTGCGGAAGTACGTATAATCGATGAAATTTTTATCAGTCTCAAAACCATCAAAGACTAAATTTTATAATTTAGCTCTCGATACATTGAAAAATGTACGTGAAAAAAAAAATAGAACGAAGCACAAAGCGTACTTGAATTGTAATTTTTAATGCTGATTATTATAATAGGTACATATTTACAAAGAAAATGTGTGAAAAAGGTAAAATTATTTATTTCAACGCATTGAAATCAACTATCGTAGTCATGGAACGAAAATCGTGAAAATTACGAAAAACGAGATCGAGACATTTTTTTTTTTTTTTTTTTTTTTTTCATTCGAACGAACCTATTCGAATCCCATCTTTGGTAGTATCTTAAAAGTTCTCCCGGAATGCTTGCGCCGACGAATATATATATTTCTGAAAATAAGCATAACTCCGTTGGTATCTCGTTGCGAAGTAGGATTTTCACCAGTTTATTTTTACGTACAAGATAACGCGTTTTAAGACGGCTCTCCGGACTAAAACGTCCCCTGCGAAAATTTCATCGGGCAAAAAAATGTATGCAAGTTTAAGAATCGGTGAATATTCGCGAGCGACGAGTCACGAGTTTACAGATTTTTAGAGCACGCGGTTGGGAATCCTGGACAATGTTCGGTGCGACTAAAAGCAGCATTGACACGGCCACCATGGACGGAGAATCCGCCGATTGATACGCTTATCTACGTAATTGTAGGCGTAGGAAAAATGAATTTATCATATATCGCGAACGAAAATAACTAATTCCAAAAATCTATTACGGCTTGGGAGTATTTCGACGACGCGTTCGAAAATTTTGGAGGAAATCTAGCGCGATGGAACGAAAATGTATTACATATATTGGATCACCGGTATATGGTAAAGAAAGGAGGCGTCGGACCGATTCTTCGATTGTGTTTGGAAATGGATTGCGCGTAAGTGGAAAAAACCAAATGAAAATCGAAAATTCGATTTCCGGCTGTCTCGAGATCATGGTCGGGAATTCCGGTGACAGGGCACGAATTGGTTGGAAATAATTGGAAATACTTCTACGCCAGATCGATCGCGGAAACGGACTCGATGGTCAATCAAGTTTCTAGATATAATTTTTCATTGGTCGAACACGGCGTCTCGTTATTTTTTTCGTCTCGCTCGCTCGCTCGCTCGCTCGCTTGCCGCGGATTTCGAACGGGCGCACGTGCTCGAGATAAGACCCGAGAGAACTGCTCGATCGCCGCATCGAGAATGTAGCAGTTTAATGGACAGGACCTAGTTAACGCCTTAACGAAGCTCGAGAAAAACATACTCGTATCAACTAATTGATAGCCCGAGTACGGCAACAGTCGATACCGTCGTCGGCCTATACCCGCGCAACTTTCAGCGTTCCATCGCATCGCTATCGAACGCGAGGCGAGGACATCTACATTTTCGAATTCGCAGAGCTATAACCAACTATCATCGTAAATCGTTGGACGAACGTGGTCGGAAGACCACCGCAATACAAAGTCAAAAAGGTACCCTCCTTTCCCCGTAACATCCCCCGGATGTCCCGTACGACGAACGCGATCGATTGAAAATGTAAAATAAAATATCGGACGGAACGAGGACGGGGAGGGGGGGGGGGGATGGGGATCGGGATCGGGATGAATCTAGTCTAGAGGCATGAATTTTCGGTATTTTAAATACGAAGAAAAAAAATCGATGTTTTCCAATATTTCAAATCTCACCAAACACTCCCTATTTGCAATTGACCCTATTCGAGGTTTGAATCGTCGGGTGATGAAAATGGCACGAATCGACGATTAGCATCGGATGAAACTTTCTCCTACGAGCCACCATAATAAATACTCGCGTGCCGCATTCTACCGAGGATAAATTCTCCTCGGGGCATTATTTTCACGCTTACAATTAGAATAGGATTTCTTCGTTCGGTAAATAGAAGTGGGAAAAAAATTGATTCGATTGCCGCCGCTCTTCGTTGCAAATTACCGAAGAGCTAACTAAACTCCCAAAACTGCGGAGAAACTATCACGAAGACGCGCTGCCCCCCATAGGTAGGGTACTTATGGTAGTTTCGCCATCGCATCCGAGTCTACACCTCCGCTCCATCTAAACAACTTTCAAATAATCCCGGAATTCGTCTGGATTTTACTCGCAACGTTCGTCCTTTTTTGCCATTCGAATTACACGTGATTCTTTGTTCTCGAACACGGTCCGGAATTCTTTTCAGACACGAAAATCACTGGAAAAATCGCTTTGACAAGGCAAGTTGTCGATCACAGTTATTAATACACGCGACAAAAAATTATCAATGTTCTACATCGATATTTTGTTCGTAAGCGTGAAGTGAAAAAATCGAAAATCATCGAGATTTTGGATTTTTTTTGAAACAACACTGGATTTTTACGCGAATCAGGTCAGCGATTTGCAGAATACATCGAACAAGAATTATTTTCTATTCTGATACGAACTTTGCAGCATTGTAAAATCCGAATTCGAGGCATAAACGAGTTCGTGAAAGGAACAATTTCACTAGTTGCAGCAATTTCGTGCATTCGCATTCGTTATCATTAATCGCGTTGTTAAAATAAAAATATCTTCCTTTCACCTGCATTACTATTATTATTTTTGTTGTTCTTGTTGTTGTCGTTGTCGTTGTCGTTGCTGTTGTTGTTGTTGTCGTTGTTGTTGTTGTTGTTGACATTATCATCATCATCATCATCATCGTCATTATCGTTCGATTGTAATGGTTCGATAGAAAATATGCTATCGGAACGTATGGAAGCAGGCGACTAGCGAGATTGATACGAGTAATAGCCTTTTTATTTACGAATTCGTTTACGCATGAAAATCCGTGAAAAGAAACCGAAAAAGCTTCGCAAGTTTCTAAATTTTGTTCGAAGCTGAAAACCTGGCGTGCTCGACCGATCCTACCCCCGATCTACCGATTCGGTACGGAGAGGTACGCAGAGGTATCGCGGCGAGAGGGGTGAAATTTGACTAGCTACACGATCGCGAACCGTATTCTCGGAATAAAGAGATTTTGTTTGGAAGATTCACGCTTCCACCGATTGTGACTAATACGACCTTGCTCGAACTTGCCTTGTTTGCGAGGTGCGACGGATAGTTGTTGCCGGGTGGCGTGTACGCGCGCGATTGCGCCTGCCGTTGGCAATAGACCGAGAAATCTCCCAGGATATACCTATCCAAGTGCATTGGGCATAGGTCAAATGATTCCACACGCAGCTGGTATCGAATTGCGACGGTATCCCCCCCCGGGTTCGTATAAAACAAGCGGGAACGTATGTCGGCCGTACGTCTCGTTATTCGCTGCCGAGGTGTCGCCGTCGTCCGTCGTTCCGAACTGCCCAGGGTGAAATTTCGATGACGAAGATGCCGATGAACTCCGCACTCGTGGCAGTCGCCGCCGTCTGCATCGCCGCCGCCGGTGCGTTCGATCCGAAGGTGGTCGACAAGGAATTCCTGCTGAAGCAGAAAATGATAATCGAGATGTTGTCCCGCGTGTCGCAAGCGGACGTCGCGTATACCGAATTTTACAAACCGGAATGGACGATGACGTGCGACCAGAGCAACGAGTCGCCGGAATTCCGGGTGAGTTGAAAATTCTCGCGTTGCTGGGGGGGGGGGGGGGGGGTTTGAATTGAACGCGGCCGTCGAACGCTTTTGAAAACAAAAATTCTTTTTTTTTTCTTTCATTCTTTAGGAAAAATGCGGAGAGCTATTGGCGCGGTACGATTACGGTATGCTTCCTAGAGGTGCCGATTTCTCCGTATTCTACGACCAGCACCGCCTGGAGGCTCGGCTGCTCTTCCGCGTCTTGTACCACGTCAGCTGGGAACGCTTCCCGGACGTCGTCGGATGGGCGCGAACTCGCATGAACGAGGATTTGTTCGATTACGTGTTCAGAGTGGTGATCGCCCACCGTACGGACACTAAAATGTTTCACTTACCGGCGACGTACGTGACCCGTCCGGAAAAGTTCTTCGACGCCGATGTCATGCGTCAGGCGTACCTTTACAAAATGAGCCATCCGCTCGAAGGTAAGAACCCTCGAGGGCGGGACAAACCGTACGGCGCGCGACGCGTGATTCCGAGACACGGAGACGTCGCGCGTCGTTCTTTCGATTCTAACCGTCGCGTGATTTCGTAGAAACGACCACGAGGAACGAACCTTACGCGATCAACGCGAACTGCAGCATCCCGAAGGCCAGATTTCCGGACGCCGCGATGTCTTACTACTTGAACGACGTGGAACTGAACAACTTCTATGCCCGCGTGCACGCGGAGTATCCATTCTGGTTGGAAAGCGGGATGTACGGCCACCGAACTTCTCGTCGCGGGGAAATCGAATTCATCGTCCACAAGACGCTCTACAATCGCTACTACATGGAACGCCTCGCCAACGATCTCGGTCACGTCGAATACATCGACTTCGATCGGCCGATCGCTACCGGATACTGGGGATCGAAGCGTTGTCCGGGCGGCATGATCGAGGTTACCCGCGAACCGATTACCATGATCCCGGAGCACATGCGTCCGCACAAACGGGTAAGGACTCGGGCGCCCGATCGACGAGCACGCCGACCGTTTCTACCCATCGCACGTTATTCATTCCCCCGTTCCAGACGCTGCTGGACTACGCGTCGCGCATCACCGACGCGGCAGACTCCGGTTTCGTTCGCCTCGCGAACGGTACCCCCGTCAGCATCCGCGCGGAGAACGGCTTCGAAATAATGAGCAACGTCATCTTCGGAAACGCGGACTCGTTGAATCCGTCGTATTACGGATCCATCCAGACCTATTTCAGGCATATCCTCGGCTTCGCGTGCGAGCCCGACAGCGCTCGCGAGATCTATTCGACCGATTTGGAACACTACGGAACGTCCCTGAAGGATCCGGCCTTCTACTCCATGATAAGGAACATCCTCTCCTATTTCGCCAAGTATATCGAACATCTTCCACGCTATACGAAAGAGGAACTGAGCTTCGACGGTGTAACAGTCGACTCCGTGGCCGTCGACAAGATCGTAACCTACCACGAACCCAACGAGTCGGACATCTCCGAGGGCGTTCGCGTCATCGACGCGAAAGACGCGGAGAACGTCCACGTTCACGCGAGGCAGATGCGTTTGAATCACAAACCGTTCACCTGGCACCTGACCATCGCGTCGGAGACGGAGAAACCGTGCGTTATTCGCATGTTCCTCGGACCGAAATCCACCGATACCCCGAACAAATTCAACATAGATGAGAATTGGATGCACTTCTACGAGATCGACTACTTCGTATACGAACGTGAGTACCTCTACCTATTATCCCGTTCGACCCGCGAGAGCTGTACGATAACGCTCCTCCTCGTTTGTTTTTCCAATCTCATTACAGTGAAGGCCGGAATGAACAAAATCGACCGGAAAAGCACGGACACGATATTCGCGAGCGGTAATTACGACGACAACGAAGATTTGCACGAGAGATTGACGAAGGCCCTCGATACCGATCAAAAGTTCGTCTACAAGCCGATCATCACGCGTTTCCCCCAGCACATGCTTATTCCCAAGGGTAAACCGGAGGGTATGACCTACGAACTCTTCGTTTACGTCAGCGAGTACAAGGAGACCCTGCACGTCGATGATATAGCACCGTTCTACAATTGGACCATGTACGACGACAAGCCATTCGGATTCCCGTTGGACAGGCCAATGATCGCTTCCAATTTCCACCAATCGAACATGTACGCGAGGGACATTACCATCTGGCACAAAAGCGAGAAGGAAATGAACTTGACCGTCTGAGGAGTTTCAACGGAATATCCCCCGAATGGTCTCCGCAACTATAACGACTGCCGATCGCAACCTCGGCAACGGCGACTATCATTATACTTTTTATCTTATCTTAAGAATAGATATTTCATCGTATCCTCGGTACCTTTGCGTTTTATTATCAACGACGCGCGATTACAAATATCGGGCATGATCGGGAAAAATATACGTTAGAAATCGATGGGTTTTCTTCGTTGTTCGACGTTTCGAATTTGGCATACGTAGGTGTATACCTCTACGATCATGGTAAATATTTTTCTTTTTACCCAAAGTAAAACGATAATAGAGTTCGTCCGCTCTCGTAGGAAACTGATGATGATTCGCAAGATTCGCAAGTCAAGTCGGTAAAACATTTTCAAATAGCGTCAGAGATGAGAACGCGCGGTGTATCGTCGTGCATCATACTTTTACTTTCATCGTACTCGAGCGTGTACCACCTTACCCGCGCGTACTTAGGTAGCATACTTTATACTTTTTCCGCGTCGATTCGCGCTACCCGTTTCACAAATGCTATATATCTATACTATACGTACTATACGTACGTACTATGTGCAATCGATGAAACGGGTAGCACGGATCGATGTAGAAAAAGTATACGTACGCGCTATAAACGTAGTATATACGGGCGCCGAATCGGACAATTTGAAAAAATGTCATTTTAAATTTCCTCGATTCGTCGACGTTCTTTCGTACCCGTTGAAAAAACCTCCGGGCGAATTTTTGTATCTTTTCCGATCACCCGTTTGCAAACAAATACAAGGAACTTTTACCAAATGTCTTTCTTTATAATTTCCAAGTTTTAAATTTCGAATCTTTTTCACGAAATTGAACGCATATTCTGATCTATTTTTTCTTCACCACGAGCTACTCTATCCGTTTAACAACTTTCTAGCCCGGTCCGATCGTGAGATCTTCATAATTACTAGCTTTGTTCGATTTTTGAAAACGTAAACAAACTTCTTCTCCGTATTAATTCATCGCTAATGCCAAATTTCGTCGCTGCGTATCCTTTTCGTAGTTATTTTGAAATATTTTTCACACTTTCTCGTTGTTAACGGGCGTTTAAAATTATCAATTGAAAATTCTGAACAGACATTTCGTTTACAAATGGGCCGAACGAGCAACAATTATTGCTAATCGATGATGAATCCAGATCTGATGGTTCATCGATCTTTGAATCCCGCTGCCACCAAATTTCGGCGGCATCCGCGCCACTGGTTCATTTTTCCGGGGGAAAAACAATCCAATTTTCGGGAAAATTCGCGAACTTTTCAAATTTACCGAAAATTTCGAAGAAAAAAAATCCTACAAGACCAACCGCCGCCAATCGATGGTTTTGGCAAAGTGTCAAGTGTAATCGGTGTCGCGTCCACGATGATCAGTCCCGCGCACGTATCACCCCTCGGTATCTTTTGGCTGATCGTCCGATTTGCCAAAGAACATCATTTGAAACCATCGTTAAAGTAAACGTCGATGATGGCGAGAAAACAAGTTCCATATACGCGCGTACGTGATACGCGTGCGGGCCGGTATATGCCCGCGAACCAGCACGCTCGATACTTCCGTCATAGTCACGGTGATTCCAGGTTACGTCTAACTGTACCGTCGAGATATAACAGTACCTACTTACATCAATGCGACGTTCGCAGCGCAAGAGTGGCACCGTCACCCACGCCTGCAATTAGCACAGCCGTAGGTACGCGACGTGATCGATACGAGTTCTTTGCCCTCGACAGATATTTCGCCGTGAACGGCACAAGCACGGTGGACGGTGGACGGTGGACGGTGGACGGTGGACGGTGGACGGTGGACGGTGGACGGTGGACGGTGGACGAGGATGCGACGAGTAGCGATCCCTACGCATAAAATGGATTCCACCGGGTTTCATCCTGACAAGATGACGCGTGACAATGAACAAAAATCAACGATTTTCACCCGCGCGCGCGCGCGCGATTCCACGATCTACGAAGCATCCGTTACGCGAAGGAATCTCGATTCTGAGATATCTCGCATTGAATCTAGGCAAAGAAGCCGCAGCGCGTCTATATTCGTGTTCGTTCGGGGAAAGAAATCGTTGTTTGATGGTCCGGATGAATGCGCGGGTCGTTACCTACGCTTAATTACGTTAGATTACCGAGGACAGATCTGTTTGTCGATGTAAAGCGGCGTAGAACGCTTCGGGATCAGAGCTGAGAATGAAAAAGTATCGTACGAGAGAAAAACATGACGAATGGTAGCGGTGAAAAATGGAAGGACGAGCATTTCGTAAGTCTAGCTCTCCCGTACATCGAGGGAAAACGTGGTTCCGACTTCTTAAAAGGAACCGATTTGGAAAGCTCTAGGCTCCGACGAAACAGAAATCGCCCGCGATGAACGAGGTAAGCGTTTTGAAGTTCGAAGGGTTCCCTTTGAAACGTTCTCTGGTTACAAACTCGTGCTCCGTTCAATCATAGAGACCGAAGGCATGGAATTCGGGCATTTTTCGAATCACGATGAAAACTAATCGTAAAGCAACTATCGCACCTCGAACGTGGGAGAGATGTCTCGAAGCACGAGGAATCACTACTTTGCCCATCTCCCAGCAGGCGTCGATTCCGATTAGGCCTCATCGAATGGCTCAACTTCGGGATGCGGACCGATAACTGGACGACGAAACCTCACCCCGGTCGCCCCGTTTTGGAATTTGACATTGGTAAACGTAGGTATACCCATTCGAGACCCGTCCAAATCATTGGGCTGCGGTTTTTTTTTTTTTTTTTTTTTTTTTTTTTGGACACCTGACATTCGCGTTCGAGGGTTCGACGAACGCCACGTACGCGTACCAACGGCATCGGCGACGGACTCGGGCGATCATTTGCACGTTCGATAACTGCGGAGAAAAACTAAAAAAACGGAAGTACAATACGGAAGCAATGGAGAAAAAAAAACTACTCGCGCGCTGATCCTACCTCGATGCATTGCCTCTCGTTCGAACAAAAAATTTCAGGAAACTTACGGCAAGCCATGCGGGAGTTCGAAGACAGCCGAATTGTTACGAAATTCGACGGAAGGTTTTGCTTTCGATCACGATCGCAAATCAAGGGACAGCGGGGGCATAAATAACGGCTAGAGAGTATCAAACGAGACATTTTAACATTCCAAACGATTGGGATGGAAGTCGAAGGTACCGCCGACGTGACGCGAAGAGAGGAAAACGAAAAAACACGGGTACGCGTACGTGCCGGCTACGCCGAAATAAACATCTGTAAAGTCGCGAAAACGGCGCGACGCGACGCGTAAGGGGAGAGACGAAACGGAAACGGATAACGTTGCATCGATATACCGAGAAGGAGAAAAAAGATCCGCAAATAAATCGAAGCGGGAAACGAAGAAATTTACCGTTTTCAAACTATCCGCGTTATTTCGGTAGCTCTCGCGCGATATATTGGATAGGACGGATGATAATAATTCTCGGGCGTTGAACGTGGCGACGCGGGTCAAAAACGGGAAATAAAAATCGTGTTGTAGGCCAAGGTCAATGATTCCACGGAACCTGCCCATCTTCACGTACGTACGACGGAATGCCGTCGAGGATGGGGACGCGAGACGAGCGACGAGCCTCGGCGTCGTACCTAGCGCGTACCACTACTCCATCCCCGTATACGTACGCGTGTTGTCGAGAATGTGGAACGTTAACCTGTAACGTCGCATCGTAACGATACCTACCTGCCTACCCGCCGTCCATACATCTTCGAAGGGCAACGAGGTGGTATGGTAGCAGGTACGCTGGCATGGTAGGGGGAATCAACGAGGATGCTGCCTTTGCTCGCAAGAATTTCATAGTCGCGTCGAACCGCGGGTCGAGCACAAGGAACGATAAGAAATTGCCCGTTGCTGTTGTACGGTTCGCGAGAGCACAGAATAGTAAATAAGAAAACTAGTTTGTCATAAATTAGACAATAGTTGCGAAAAAAATTCAACAAACAGAACGGTAATGCGGACGAGAAGGATGGAATTTCGCGCGTTCACGGTGAGTCCATAGCCCCGTTATCTAATTATTGCGAATAAAATATGAGTACACGTTTGCAACTACGCACGGGCGGAGAGTTACGAATGTTACTCGTTACTCGTTACTCGTTACTCGAACGGTATGGAAATTATCCCAACTATTTCAATATTCGCAACGACAACGACAACGACAACAACAACCACAAAACATCGATAACAACAAAACTGATGATAATAAGGTGACGGTACATAACGGTAGGCACACTTTGTTATTTCATTTGGTCAATGCTACTCGATCGTTCTCTCTCTCTCTCCCTCTCCCTCTCCCTCTCCCTCTCCCTCTCCCTCTCCCTCTCCCTCTCCCTCTCCCTCTCCCTCTCTCTCTCTCTCTCTCTCTCTTCTCTCTTCTCTCTCTCTCTCTCTCTCTCTCTCTCTCTCTCTCTCTCTCTCTCTCTCTCTCTCTCCTCTCTCTCTCTCTCTCTCTCTCTCTCTCTCTCTCTCTCTCTCTCTCTCTCTCTCTCTCTCTCTCTCTCTCTCTCTCTCTCTCTCTCTCTCTCTCTCTCTCTCTCTCTCTCTCTCTCTCTCTCTCTCTCTCTCTCTCTCTCTCTGCGGTCCTTTCCACCCACCAATAGCTTCGTCGCGTGATTAAAATAATACGCGAATAAATATACACGAAGAAAAAAATCTCCGCTTTCTAGGCGCACCTGTATCTCTTTAGAGTTCACAAGCATTCGCGTAAACGATTGCATTTTTGGTTGTTTTCTTCTCGCTCACCGACACGGTGAACCGTTACTCGTAGCCTCCTATTTTTCCCCCGGGTACCTACGTATGCTCGATAAACTCAAATTTTCGTTCGAAATTCTCCACAAAATCAAAAATCCTCGGTCTTCCTATGGTGCGGTTAAATCGTTAATTGCGCGAATGAAAGCCTTACGCAACGATTGACGTATAAATATTCGTGATTTACGAGGAAACTCGTTCCTTTCTCTGCCTCTTATGAAAAGCGTTTCTACGTAGCGGACGCGAATTTGTAACCGAGCTTACGCGCGTGACGTTTGCTCGTCTACATTGGCGTGATTTAGATATTTGTAGTTGCGTACCATACGATGCACGTATATCTATAGATAGTTGTGAAAAGAGGAAAACGCAATCCCTGGGTTCGTCGGTTCGTCGGTTCGTCGGTTCGACTTCCGGATCGACGTAACTAACTTCTCGGCCAGTGTCGCATCGCCACGCGTAGCTCGACGAACGGCACTGTTATAACGGCGATCGGGCACAGATGCGAAAACCAGCTCGAAAACGTACCCGAGTACATACGTACGTGAATATATAGATGGATGCCAGCCAGCTAGACCGGTTTGAAAAAGTCATTCGGATTTATTTATTGGTTTGTGCCCGAACTTTGGCTAGATATCGTAGTCTTTTCGCATCACGTCGAAAATCCGAAGACGCGGAAAACAAGAAACGAGCGATAGGATTTGAAATCACAAACGACATCTTTGCGGAAGGTGAAGTGATATATATTTTCTTTTTCCCCCACAACACCACGATTATTCGCGAGACACGCGGTAACTCGCGTTGCTCTCGTCAACGCGCGAACATTCGTTCGTACGAAGGACGAAATCTCTGGACCGTAAAATACGCGTTGCGCGTGGTAAAGAAATATCGTTTGTACGTTGATGAAAAATCATTTTTTGCAAACAACAAATATTCGCAAGGCGACAAAGTCGTGTTCGCGCGAAGAGGGATAATCAGAAGAGCGGAGAAACGTAATATTCGGAACGCGCAGCGCGGAATTTTCCTATCCGCAAGTTGGGTACGACGAAAACGGTGCTTTGGCTTGTCCGTGTACCGTGATCTCGAACTTGTTCGTCGTTTATCAGCACGAATATACATAAATACCTACGCACATACGTCCCGCGCGAATCACCGGCGCGCCGACGGACCAGGTACCGTTAGGGACCTATTCGTGGACGGGCACCGCGACCATTTCCATGGACCAGGGGGGAATCGTTTGTCGAGCGGAAGATACAAACTTGCTCGGTTCCCGACCTCCGAACCGTCGTTCCGACAACTTTGCGACGAACTCGACCGCGAAATAATAACGGAGTCACGATTAAACCAAAAAAACCCGAAAAAATCATTCGATTGTCGGAGTTGTCCGAGCCTCTGATTCGTACGGCGAGGTACGACGCAGGAGCTAAGAATCTCGGAAATATATATAGAGAATATATATATATATATATATATATATATATATATATATATATATATATATGTGTGTGTGTGTATATATATATATATATATATATATATATATATATATAACATGCCATTTTAAGGACGTCGAGTAATAGATACAGTACGGAAACGCGCGACAACAATCCGCTACTGGACAAGTCGCGTTGCGTTTATTTTCGTTTTTCTTTATGGTTCGCGGATCACGTTACGCTTCACGCTACCGTCTCTTCGAATTTCCCTGTTTCCCTGTCGACAGATTCTCCTGATGTGCATCTCGGTTCTCGGTGGAGATCCGTCGTCTCGAGATCGGAACGCGCCGAGGGACGACAGCGCGAAGGAAACCGAGCCTCCGGAGGGTTACTACGCGTTTGTCGAATCACCGAACGCCGAACCGCCAAAATTAAGACCCCCACCGTACACGGATAGCGATACGGAATGTCTAGGTACAGGTATAAATACGTTCGCTTATTTTTATTTCTCAAATTTTTCGATTGTTTTTTTTTTCTCTTCCAATTTTTATCAATTTTCTTTCCCGTTCCCGTTCATCGTTTATCCGTACGTCCGTTCGGTTTAATCTCGGCGTTTCGCGAGAAATGCAGGAAAACGAAACATTCGCGGACTCGACGCGCGGTTTTCTCCTATCCGTGCGTACATTTCCCGCCGTCCGCAGGGAAAAGACCGACGGATAAAGTTGAAATACCGGGCGCCCATGGAAATCCGCCGCGATCCGCCGCCAATGGATTGAAAATGCGAAAGGTCAAGCCTCGGCGGAGCTTGGGGGGATATCTTTGCGCGGCGTGAAGGGAGGCATAGTACCCACGCCCGTTCGAGTTGTAATTAAAATATAATACGAACGGTGGATCACGAACGGAATGCTAATGTTCACGGGCGTTAGTCTCGTCGGGCCCTTCGCCGCGACTGCACTTCAACGAAAACTGTTCCTTTTTTTGTTTTCCTTCCATTAAGACTACGATAACCTTTTCAGATCCGGGTAAAACGGGGAAAGGCTTCGTTTCCGTGCATAATATTTGCGGAGATCTGAACAAAGGTTACGTACCACGTAACCCGATGCGACAGCACGTACTCGGATCATCTTATCCGTTGTGAGTATCAAGAAAAATTGTTGGCAAAGAGAGAGATAATTACGTTCCCGATGACAATCATTAAGGAACGAAAATCCCGGCTTGAGAGAGAAAACAACGAATGCTTTGACGAAGGGTCGGGAAACCCGAGATTTCGGCTTGCGATGACTTCGGAAGAATGACGGATGATAGGTATAGGAATTTCAAAAAAATGAAAACGTCGAATCGGGAAAAGGTAGAAGAGAGAGAGAGAGAGAGAGAGAGAGAGAGAGTACGATATTGACGGAGATAATGTTCGATGGGGTAAAAGGGATTCGTTGCCGTTCTCATTTCTCGCACGATCGAAACGATACGCGATACGCGATACGCGATATCGGGGGAAAAAAACACGGGAGCACAAAAGCTTAGGACACCGCGAGACGTCGAGCAGTTTTTGTCATAATTCGGTTACCCGGAATGAAATCGCGAGAGTGTGATAAGAACGCCGTGTTCGGAATTATATTATCCGAATCGGTCGAACGGTCCGATGGAAAAGTTTGCGATTACCGAAAACGAATGCCTTCGCCTCCGACGATCTATCATGCAAAAAAGAAGGAGATAAGAAACGCCGTTATTGCTATCGATTAACGCTCGCGTTGTGAAAAAAAAAACGTTGCTCCCGCCTCTAATCGCACGAAAGAGACGATACGCGATAACGCGATTACGCGATCACGCGTTCAACGCGAAAACCCGTCGCACGTATCGTTTCGCTGCTCGCAATATCGTTAATTTGTTGGGCTTTTTTTCACGCGCTTGTCATTTTTCAGCGAGCTGTTGCGAAATTATACCCTCAAGTTCCTCAGCAAAACTCTGCCGATTCTGAAAGCCGACGACTCTTTGCCGAAAGTTGCGAAGGTCGAGGCATTCTCGCAGAATTCGTAAGTATACACCTACCACCCCACCTTACAAATATCATCCGTAGACAATTTTTTTGAAAATTTGTACACCTGGCCGCAACGTTTCACGTTCCTATCGTTACGAGCAATTCGACCACGAGTTGGCCAACGTTCGACCGAAATATCTCGGACACGTTCGAACCGTGCGGAAAATGTCATTCCATTCGAAGGATCGAAAAACAAACGAACAACCGACGTACCCAAAAGATATATTCGAATTGTTGGGGTTCTCTAGCTACTTACTCGACCCTCTCACTGGTAATAGCAAATTCTGTTTAGGTGCTCGGCAAATGGAAGAGAAAACTCCCTTAAAAAATCTCGAGGAAATTATCGGTAGGGAGTTTATTTATTTTTTTAATTTTTTTTTTCTCAACCGCATTCGTCTGCTTATACATTCGTACAACGCGCGGCGTTGCACGGAACTCCTCGCGGTAGCGTTCCGATAGCGATCGGTGAAATTGCAACAAACCCGCAACCGCGTACAGGGTCACGTCGAAAGTGCTCCGGATCGGAATATCGTGAATTTCTGGCGAAACAGACCGCGTTCGGAAAATTATTTTCAACATCTGAAATTGGGTTGGTATGCCTACTCGAGTTCGCGTAATGGAACGAAACACTTTCATCAGTACCGGCGGTACCTACTTTTATCGATTCTATACGACGATTGAAACGGGCGAATCGTTGATAACGTGGCAATCGGCATTGGTCATTCGTTACATATATCTAAGTAACGTGGAAGAAATTTTTGAATTTTCCAATCGACCATTCATTTTTTATGACTCGCGACTCCTGTTGGAAGTTCGCGCAAAAAATCAATCTCGATAAATGCTACGGAAGTTTCACTTCCATCGTACGGGAAGTACGTAGGTGGGGGTTGTTTGTTGTTTTTTTTCCCTCCCTGCTCGACGTTGCGAACCGCGTTGTTCGAGGACTCGTTTGGCGATCGTTGATTATTTCGCAGAATCGATACCGAAGATAATCGTAGACGGACAAAGAGATCGGACCCTTCGTTGCCGAGGAGCAACTTCGAGACGGAATCGGCAGCGTCCGATGTGGATTCGACGAGAAACGGACGAAAGTTTTGCGAGAACGGCGGTGGCGTGTGAGTATTCGAACGAATTATCCGCGAAACGGGAGACAACCTTCTTAATCGGATGGATTTTGTCGCAGCGTATGCATGCTGTACAAAGCTATACAGGGAGAACCGTTAGCGCAGGCAGCAGCGGAACGCAGGGACGATACGCCAGTTCCCGAATATCGACAGAGGACACCGCCGCAAGACGCGGAAACTCCGGCGTACACGGGACCGCCGACCCCTTGCCCGGCAAAAGTCGAATACGCGACTCCGGTATTCGCGAAGAACTATCAAGGGGTTTGGCGATACGTTGTCCAGATTCCCTACGAAGGTTACTTCACGCAGACGATCGAAGTGACGAGATGCATGTAAGATTTTCGTCTCCCCCGACACGCTCGTTTTCTTTGTTTTTTTTTTCTTATTAATTAATTAATTAAATGGTGATACGGGTCGGAATCATACGGCACCGAATCGTGCCGGGTACGTGTCAACGCGAACGCGATCGTACACGTTCGACGAGGACGGCATCGTTGTCGGAATATTCGTAATTTTGTCGTTCGAGCGTGATAATGGTATACCTACCCGACGTTTCCAGGCAATCCCGATGCCATTATCTGGACGGAGGATGTTTGTCGTCGCCGAGATGGACGAGTTTGCTGGTCGCCGAAATTTTCTATCCGGACACGTATTTGGAGGAAGAACTGCAAACTGGTCTCCCCGGCCCGAGGGATCCGGTCGCCGGATCTCCCCCGCCGGTGCACGACTTTCAAAATTACCAGCAATATCTGCAAAAAAGAGCTTCGGATATTAACGAGGGGAGAAGCAGCGGGGGATCTATCGGACAACAGCAGCATTGCGACGGCACCGACGAGACGGGCTGTTTCCAGGTACTTGAACGCGAGGGGGGGGGGGGGGGGGGGGATACGCGTCGTTTGTGAAATCGTTGAACCACCTCCGTTCGAAATCAGCATTTGAAATCGCGAAAGATCGCGTGAATTCGGCCCCAGATTTTCCGAAATCGACGTTACGGAAATATCGTTGGAATCACTTGCAATCGTGATTCTGCGGAATGAAATCCCTCCGAGATGGGCGAAATCCCTTGATATCGCTCGAAATCGCTCGAAATCGCTTGAAATTACGTAGACACGCGCGATTTTGAAAATCGCGCGAAGCCTTCGTGAAATCGGTGAACTCCGTGACGTGAACTCGACTTCATTCCGAAATCAATCGTACACCGCGTACGTTAGCGTATAGCCCCTGGCTTAAAACGTCATGCGATTCGCGTCAGATGAATTTCTCAACGGACACGTAGATCGAAATTATTCGTGCTTCTAGTGAAAATAAGACCGCCCCCCCCCCCCCCCCCCCCGACGGTCCAAACGGTACAATTTGGATACTTCTATCGAACAAATAGAAACCAGATTTGATTAATTTTAGCCGACTCGAGTCAAGACAATTAAGCCAATTACTAAGCTAAGCAAATTGAATTCCATAGTTAATTATCACCGCGATTCATCCAACTCGTTCGTTTGATTGCAGGTGCGACTTTATTACGACTGGTTTTTAATACCGGGTAGCTGCAAATGCTGGCGACCGGACTACTTCAATCGTTACGTTCGCCGGAGCAGTTCGAGTCCAGATTTGTAGTGACGCGTCTCGACCACGACGACCACGACTCGACGCTGCGCGCGAAGTTTATTGCGAGGATAGCAACAGGAGTACGTGCTTAAATGAAAGTAGAAATAGTCGACCCGAGCGTATGGAAGAAACGCGTCATGGTGTCATGGATAGGCTTTGAACGTTGGGGGGCAAGAACATTATCGTTACCCTGGTTGCCTAGTACTCGACCGGTAGTTCAAAGTGATACGATATCGACAATCGGCAAAATACGTTCACCTTTAAGCACGTCGAGAGCTGCCGAAGCGATCCGTTCACCCTATAAACGTCAATATGATCCGTTCGCTGTAACGAGCGAGAAAATGTTCGGATACAGCGTTGATTGTTTCAACGATAACATTAACGACGACAACGCCAGGAACCCGGCTCCGTTGAAAGTTGGCTTATTATTTGTTTTGTTTGTTGCGACGATGATATTACGAGCGTGTAATTTATTTAATTTTATTACAACCAACGTTGAATGTCAATTGTAGAATAGATATCGCGATTGTAAGGTGTTATATAATAGTATTAATAATATCGACGTTTATAATTATCAGGTACGATTATAATTATGATCGTCGAATGAAAATTCCCGAGAACGTATAATACAGATGAAATAATAGAGACGTTTGGTGTTTTTATTTTTCTCTTTCGTCTCTTTTCTCATGAGAGATATTTCGGATGTTACATACGTCATCGTATTCGTTGTCATTTGTTGTCAACTGATGAGGAAAATTGGCATTTTTGTAAGTTGACGGGAGACTCGAAACAACACCACGGAGGTGTTTCGTCGTATCGCTCTAATTCCCGATTACAGCTGGCGCAGCGGTATACGTCGCATCAAAATGTTTACGGCGATTCGATCGTTTTTGTATCTCGTTGATCTGGCGCGTAACGGAATAATTTTCTTTTGTGATAATATTCCCATTGCGAAACAAGATATTACAAGATATTACTAGATTCGATACGTATGAAATCCTGAACAACAAGTTTTCTCGCGTCCTCGTAGAAAAATCCTGATCCGATCAAATCACAAATTATTAATTCATTCGCTATAGGCGTCATTCGAGTATTACGTAATGCTATTTCTTTACCCTTTTAGGAGACCATCCCCGAGACGTTGCGTAATACTTGAATGACGCCCCGCGGGGAATTCGAATTTCTCGAAACAATTAATTAGCAACGAATCATTATCCGAATGAAATTTGTGAACTTTTATTCAGCGATAAACAAATTCGGATTTTTACATGGAATCTGAAATATTTTTCATCACCGTAGGGGAACATGTTGCATGTTGGAAAAAGTTATCAAGTACCTATTTTCGGTTGAGGAAAAGAAAATTTAGAATTGCCCACGCGTAATGGATCACAAAATATTTCTAGTCGTTGATTCGAAATCCTGGATTATTGGAATAATATTACGAAGCACTTCACTTCGCACCTACAACATTTTTCATATAAAAAACAGATTGCATAGTATACTATGGCTGGTCGAAAGTACGAGGTCGATACAGTTCGCATTTGTACGCTTGAAAAATAATTTCAATGGTTATCAAAAACCAGAGTTTTTATTGAATCTCGATGAGGGAAGGAAGATGCGGTGCGTATAAACTGGCTGTACAAAATGTCGTAGTCACTATTCCCGTACCAGGGCTAACAGCATCACTGGAAAGTTTGACCTTTGACCCACCTGAAACTGACGAGCATACGAGCAATATTGTCAAAAATGACTGACTCGTGGCGATACTCGTTGATGTCAACCGTTCAACTAGACATAGAGACGTTATCGTCGTCGTTCTCGTCGTTCTCGTCGTTTTCGTCTAACGGACGATCATTCGTATTTTCGACTTCCGGACTAATATCCTGGTCCGAAGCTTCCTCCCATATTTCGTCAGATTCGCTTCCACTGGCCAATTCCTCCATGTCGCTGTCCTCGTCGGTGGAATCTGCATTGCAATCATAACCATCGACATTACGGTTCGATATTGTTTTGCCTTACAGAAATTATGACACGGAATGGTGGGTCCGTTCCACTTGCCTGGTTCCTGGTAAACGAGTAGGCTTTCTCCGTTAGGTTTATCTTGTTTTTCGCTTGCCTGTGATATTTGTCCTGTGACCAAAGAAACACGACCTCTAAGCCTGCATAATTGTGGCAAAAGGTTCAGCTTTGCGTCGACTGTTCCTAAAATTGGTGCTACCAAGTCACCGATATCCGGAGAAGACATCAAATGACCGGCAAACGTTTGCAGTAGGATTTTTGTCCAGATGATAGCGATTCTTGCGCTGCAATAATATTGAAACATTGGAACCATACCAAGGCACTAGAAACTATCCACCGACATGGAAAGAAAAATTTCACTATTGTTTGGCGAATCTTCGTCAAGATAATAGCCGATTTGGATAATATTCCATTCCTAGAGTGGCGGAACTTGGAAGAGAAAAACATAACCATCGACTTCCAGATACATTTTGGCTATTGATATTTTTTTGTTAAACGAGCTGTTCGATCAATAATACCTACTATATTTGTATCAAAGTGGCCGAAAATGGCAACCATTTGCAAATGACCTCACGCATTCCACGGCGATCTTTCTAAACAGCAATTTTTAATATTGAGAAAGGAAACTATCGTCAAATTGCAGCATCAAATTTCGCTATTTGACGAACAGCATCATTTTGAACCGAAATTTCAGATTTAGGATACAATTTTTGCCCAAAGATTAAGACTGCTAGTTTATATTCGATTACTGGAAAATCGTAATGTCACGTGAAATATTGCATATGCTCGATATTTCGTGGATTTCCTCGTCTCCGAAATCGGCCATGCGTCACAAACTAAATGCGTTTCCCCGGTTATTTACGAGTAACCCTCGATTAGTACGTTAAAGTTCCTCGAAACTGTGGGATACGGATAGGCTCCGACTTGTCCTTTCGAGACGGTCGAAATATTCTTTTTCTTTTTATTTAATATACGTACGCATATGGTTTCCCCTGCAGCAAAGTAGTGAGCTCCTTCAATAACGGAGCTATCGTTTCGACGGGAAGCCTGACTATGGTATTTCTAATCAAAGCTTCATCCTTGTTCAATAAAACATCTCGAAGTATATTTTTGTCTTTGCTATGCAATCCTTGCATGAGAAGATGCGCCATGTTCGTGGCTTTCGTTGGTGCTTCGCCGAACGTATTAGTAGCCTTCAGACTAAGATTTTCTAATCTGATTTCCATTGGTAATTGGGAACTAGCGCCGCTTTTATTTCGCTTGGTCATCGGTGTTGGTGCACCTATAAGAACATTCGATAGCGCTGCTTACAGCCCAAGCAAAAAACTTTCATAAAATAACGAATTTGATTACCTGCACCTACATACTCGGCATCCTTGTCTTCTGCCGATTTTAGCTTGGTTATTGCTACCTCGTTACGCTCGATTGATTTTTTGTTCTCCGATCTGATCAAGCACTGTAACTTTTCAGAAAAGTCAGGAACAATGCGTTCGAACGTCATGTGAATGCACGAGCCATAGGCTATCAGCAGTCTGGCATCGTCTGTCAATTTTCCAGTCAAGATTGGAATTTGTTGGATGGATTCCTTTGAGGCACGATTCGACGTTATCATCAGATTTAAAATTGGCTTCAGAGGTTTGTTTAATCGACCGTTTGGCTGATGTTTGAATAAATGAGCCATACCAGATCTGGTCACTGCTAAAACGTCGATTTTACCATCGTCGGTTGTTCGTGCCGACACGGACATCGCATCATCTTGCATGGAAAATATTGCAGCAGCGTTCTTGTTGAAATTTTCCTAGCGTCAATTCAGATAAAAAGATATTGTCATTCCGCGCGAGCAAAATCTCCACCCAGTACACCCTTTTCAAAATATTCAACTGTTTGGAACCTTGAAAACTGGATTACCTTATTCAGCGACCACACATTCAAATTTCGATCAGCGCTTGCCGCGCTGATCACGTAACTGTTGTCTCCGTTTACAGTCATAGCATTTAATGATGTAACAGCACTCGCGTGTCCTGTAAATGTTGCGATTAAACTTTTGTCGAACAAGTTCCACCATCGAATGCTTTTCCCAGCTGCTATTAACGATTTTCCATCAGGACTCGGGACGATTGCGGTGACTTTTTCCTTGCCGGATTTCCATTTCGACTTTGACACGTTATCCTTCATACTCCATTCTACGATCATTCTATCGTCGCCAGCCGTAAATAAACCCGAAGCCTCGGACCAACAGATAGCGCCGACCTCTCCGGCATGACCATTTTCCAATTGCCTCACGATCGAAGCACATGCTACATCATAAATCACAACAGTGCCATTGACCGATCCCATCGCGACCATTTCCGATTCATCCCCATCTTCGTTCACTGATTTTCGCCTACGTTTTTTCCATGGCGAAGCCTACATGTGGCACAAACCGAAATAAAACCGAATATTTAATAGCAATTGCAAAAACAAACAATCAACCAAGCTTAATACAATCTGCGTTAGTCAGTTTTTTCTCATTCATTTATTCATCCTCTTATTCATTTCAAAACGTTTCAGGTCATCGTCTTCTGATTGCACAACTATTTGAAAGAAAACGAAAGAGGCAAAAATCAGTCAAAAATGAAAGGCAAAGTCAGGATGTTTTTTCTAAATTTGATGATAAGAAAGATGAAAATCAAAAGAGATAAGAATAACAATAGAAAGAACTAAATATTGGCTTGCTATTGATAATTATAGTTTTTAATTTCTAATTTCAAATTCGTATAAGCAGTTTGATGGTGCTAACGAAAAATGAAATTTGCTTATAATCGACAATGCCCACTTATGACAATAAACATGAGAATTATAATCAATTTTTCCGTCGATAACATAACATAACATAACATGTCCGCTAAGCATTGGAACTACGATGTACCGCGGTATATCGTTGCATGTAATGTAATTACAGTACCATTTTAGTTCAGAGCCATCAAGCATAGGAAAGACGCGCGTCGGTCACGAGAAATTTTTCTAAGAATTCTGCAGACGAGATCTGTTGTTTTGGTAGGAAATTATGTTCTGGAAAGCTTTAGTGACCAAGACGTTAACGGAAAGGTATGACATTTTGATAGATAAAAAAGGTACAACATCGAATGAAAATTACAAAAAACAAACGACTTCAAAGCAAAGGATTAATATTAGTTTCTACGAGAAATAGGTAAAGGATATTTCGGCTTGGTATATCTTAGTTCCTTAGCTTGTTTTCTTGCTATATGAGATTGATTCTCTCTTCTCACATGTTTATCATCACTCTTTCGTATTGAGGTTGAGAATCGTAGTTTTTTCTAATAGTATTCAGACTCGGATTATTTGGAACTTGTTTTAAACCGTTTCAATTATAATATGAACTCCGGCGAACAAGCACAGAGGACGTAACGAGTGTACTTAACCTCATTTACCATTTCACCCGAATGTTACTAATTATTTACAGAGATCGTATGCAATTATAACAGGTGAACAGAAATAGAGTTTAGGCGAGTTCTAAAAGGTAAAGGGTCGTAAACGTGTGTGAAGATTTACGTCTTTCGAGACGATAAAATGACGAGTAAAATAACGTGACTGCGCGCACATGGCAATACTTACAGAGTTAGAGGTGGATTGGCGACTCACTGCGATCCATGTCAGGACACCACAGGGCGAGGTGAGATGTAAATTCGGTACATATTCTTGTTTCAAACGATTCGTTGCGGTTTCCCAGATTTTCAACTTTCCATCGGTTCCACAAGTGGCCAAATATTTGTTGTCGTTAGAAAACGCAAACCTATCGAAGGTCGCCATCTTGGTTACAGCCATACCGAGTGATACCGAGGATACTGGAGGATACCGAGCGCTCGCGATAAAGCGCATTTGTAGCATGAACCCAGTGTTGCCAACCAATCAGACGTATCATGCTTTAGCTGGCGCCACAAATGTTCCTTAGATTTCTTGGTACGGTTGCACCACAATAATTCTTTAGATTTCTTAGTATGGATTTTCCTTCCTTTACTCTTCTACATTTGTTGCTGTGGAAAAACCAAGGAAGAAATCGTTGCTTGTTACTTTCCCTTTTCAACAGGAGACAAGTTATAAGACCCAGTCCACGTAGTGTCCACGTCGTCCACGTGGTGTCCGCATTTCTGATGTATTCCTATTTCCTATACAGGGATAGGCCGTTTAGACCAGTAATGTCAAAGATAGCCACACTTTCTGTTCAAGACTTGGAATATCCGTGATTTTATTCGAATTAACGACAAGTTTACGACATTTGCTTACAAGTTGTCATTTGCTTACAAGTTATTCGAAATCTACCGCCGAAAATTGGATACAAGCTGAAAGTCAGATTTCTAGTTCAGTGAACATCATTCTTCGAACAAGTTTACGGCAGGATTTTACCCTGTAGTTTTTTTCCGTCAAATTAGCCACAGATTTACGACACAGATTAACTTGGCTGAACTCTGCTATCAGGGTTGCTGTATAATACTTGTATAATACTTGGAATAAAATTGGTAACGTATAATACTGGTAAATGACCGACATCTAAAACGGTAATTTACCGGAGATATTTTATTGACCCAACCTTGCTGGCCAGTGATCGCAGTGTATATCGGAACATAGCCCTTAACATGCTTATGCATACGACCGTGGGCCAACCGAATCCCGGCATAGTTATTCATTTTAATTGTTCGAAAATTCAATACCTAGGCTAGTGAAAAGATCTCTTGTACCTACGTACATACGTGGTACATACCACGTACATACTACTATAGAATTGTATATATATATATATATATATATATATATACATATATATACACGCACACACACGACGTTCACGATGCATTCGTAAAATTCATTGACCAACGACGTGAAACGGAATCATGGAATTTGAACCACATTCCATCACCTTCGCCGTCGCACATTGTCGTCGCTTGTCAAAAATCACGTAACACTTTGTATGCATTCCACATGATAATGCGAGTCCATCTGATGTAGGGTAATTAGCATTGTCATTGCGTCGTGCGTCACCATCAACAGTCATTCGTTGTTATGATACATCGATCTCTGCGAAATCGTTGAATCCGTATCATGGGTCGCTAAAAATGAAAAACGTTTTTTCCAAAACAACGATCAAGGTTACCGCTTGTTGTCACTTTACATTAGCTGTTTTCCACAATCGTCGAGAGAAATCTCATTGCTCGTGTCGGCTAGATCTTATTTCCTACAATACATCAATAATCGTTGCCGATGCCAATTATCTCGGTACTTTTTTTTTTTCTTCCACTTAAAGTTTAATCATTGAACAAACGAGTATTTGCTTACGGTTCCCTGATAAGTAATAACAATCTTGATTTTACCACAACAAATTCTTTGACGTTAACACCTCTGTTATACAGCTTTCTTTTCACGACCATTGGCACAATATGCTGATTCTCTTCTTTTTTCATTCGTTGCGCATTTTTACCCGATTTCATTACCATCTTTTCAGCAATGTCGAGCGGCGGTGGTGGAAGCTTCATAAGTAAACCAGCAAGAGGCTGGTTACACGCTGATACACAAGTTACCAAAGAAGGAATTACTTATGCCGTCAGAGTAAGTAGTACGAATGGGAATATTAAGAAATGTAAACGCGTAGTTCCATTGACATTTATTACTCATCCTAGTACATCGGATGCTTGGAGGTTTACACATCGATGAAAAGTCTGGATTTCGAGACAAGATCATGCGTCGCGAAGTAAGCGTGAGTTTTTGTAATCATAAATGAATTCGAAAACGGAAGGAATCAATCGACGTACTTTCTGATACAGGGAGTGCATAAATCGAGTTTGCGAAGCCGCAGGCGTAAAATCGGCTGACAAGAAGCGAAGAGTAAGTTTGTAATAGAATTCGATTGATCTATATGTTCATGTTTCTGAAACTTTTAAAGTTTTCACTGATTTTATTTTCCAAAATCCTTTTTAGGTTGATCGAAAAGTTCTGAAAGCGATCGCCGATAAACCGCGCATGGAGCATGCTGGTGCTAATATTAACCTGACGATAAGTAGCTGTAGCCTGGCTTTGACTATGTTCGATTCGGGATTAGTAGTGGCGAAGCACGACATGCCACGCATATCTTTCGCATCTGGCGGCGATACGGTAATTAGTCCAAACGCTCTCACCTAAAATGAACATTCGTAAAGCGGGTCGCATCGCATCAAGATCTAAAAAAATTCTTGATTCAGTTTTGGCACAACTACTTACAGTTGCAACTCATTGAAAATTAACTACCATTCGCGTCGAGATATGGTAATTTTTTGGAAAATTACCACTAATCACATTGGAAATTAGTAATTGAACCGAAATAGATTCCCATTAAATCGGAAACAAATGATAGATAGGAAATAAAGTTAGCGGAATGTTTCTGAATAACTGGATAATTTCTCAAACTTCAATTGGCTTCTCCTCGACCCATTTTACAACGAACAAAAAATTCACGGCCTACCACAGATGACATTTGTAACATCTATGTCGATCGCAGTGTTTGGTATACGAAACTTCTCAATTTGTGAATTGCTTCTTTATGATGGCAATATTTCAGCCATTTTTTTCAAGGAAACAAACGAATTTTCGTTTCAATCCGCCCCATTGCAAGTCTCGATCGATACATGTTTGCGTGCTTTGCGACAGAAGATATTTTTAAAAGCTGCGCGGGTTGGAACGGGAATACACATGGTAGCCGTAGAAACCCAAATTGGCACCGTTCGCGGTGGAAAAAAATCTTCCCCATTGAAAGTGAAGCTGGGTAAATTGATATACCGAGTGAAATATACCTAGAGTAGATATATATATATTTTTTTTTCATATGCCAATAGCGTAACGTTCTGAGATGACGCGGTTACAAAAAATCAATTGTAAAAAAAAAAAAAAACAACAAAAAAGTTCAATCAAATCGACGGAAAATTTGAGCAAAGGTTATTTTTATGATTCCGATCGAAACTATGCAAACTATAATGTATGCAAATATCACCTTAACCCCGTACCATGCGACTGCAATGAAAACGCATAATCAAACCTGAGAAGAATGTCCATTATTCTTCTAGTAAAATCTTTATGCAGTATTTAAAATGTATCAACCGACGTTGCATATCTTCAATTGCGCAAGTACAATACATGTATGTGATGCACACACACATATATATTGCATTGCCTAGATATCATCGAACCTGTTAGTAAATATAATTACATATTTATAGTCTTCAATTCGTCCTCTCTCAGAATGGAACGATATGTTGCATCTGATAGACAACCCCGTTGTGGTGCAGATTGAACTGCATTAACGTCAATGACGGTGCATGTATAAAATTAGTTTAAAACTCACGTTTCACATTCCCAGCAGCTGTAGAATCGAATTTTCACAGTTGTTCCACGACAAGTTTTGTTCATAATCATGAAATTAACCCTTTTCCAAATTTATGAATTTTGAATTAACGTTCAATAAATAAAACTGCCGTTTAATTATTCCAACATTTTTCTATTGATAAGGATACCCTGGATTTTGTCGCGTACATCGCCAAAAATTTAAAGGATTGGCGAGCTTGCTACGTCTTGGAATGCGGCGGAGGGTTGGCCCAAGATGTCATTTCAACGATCGGCCAAGCTTTTGAATTGCGTTTCAAAGAATTTCTCACAAAACCTTCGGCTCTGCAGTGAGTAGAATACCGTACGTCGGTCACTCGCGAACCGAGTAAATATTGAACGAAGAAAATGTTATTTAAAAAAATAAAAATCTTGTCCTCAACGCAGCAATGCACTGAACGGAGCACGAGAGCCAGACAGAGATTACTACAATGATCTGCCAGGGAAAGTACCACCGGATATCGGACCTCCTCCTGTTCCCCCTCTACCCATTAACGCGTCGTCTTTACCAAACTTGAAACATCATTTTAATCATAATCATGGATCGTTGAGTTCCGTCCAAAATATGCCGATCCCCGATCCGCTGTCCAATAGCCGTGGCAGGCAAGCACAGCAATGGCCTGGTAATAAATTGTGTTATTTCAACCCAAAAGTTCAATGAAAATCATTAACATTGCTGCATCATTTTAATCTGCATTCCGGAACATTCTGCATTTCTGTCATGTTGTTCGTTCGCAGAAACCGGAAATTTGATAGATCTAAGCTCGGATGCAGCCACGGCTTTACCACCGAGCAGTATCATCGTCGAGCACAATTACATCAACGACACCGTGATCGCCGCCACCAAAGACGGCTGTCAGGAACAACGCGATGCCTTCGACATGCGTATGTATAATAATAATTACGTTGCGACGTATGAAAAATTAAACTCTAGCCGTAATTCGTTGCTGTTATTGGCTAACTATGTAAAGGAAAAAAAATGGGTAATATTTCAGAGCCCTTCAACACCACGTTACCCGATGTTAATAAACTTGCTCCTCAATCTCAAAGGCAACAGTTAAAACGTGAAAGCTGGTTTCACGGTAGCATTAGTAGAGCCGAAGCCGAAGCTATGCTTACTAAGGTACGTTAGGAAAATCCTTAAAACATTGCCTCCAACAGACGGATGGATTTTGGTAAGGCGTTATTTTTTTTCTTTCCCTTCATCTAGGATGGAGATTTTTTGGTTCGCGAATCCCAGGGTTCCCCAGGGCAATACGTTCTTACCGGGATGAACGGCAATATTCCAAGACACTTGTTGCTGATAGATCCCGAAGGAGTTGTGAGTATTGGATGTTGAACTGTTTATAGTTGGGCCATCTTTCAAGAGGCACTAAATTATAAAGGACTACAACGGGGTTTTCCTATTTGAAAAGAAAGAAAAAAAGCGAACCTACCATCTGTTCTATGAATCTCAACGAGTATGTAAAAAAATGTCATCTGGCACAGTCTCTATGAAATGGTTTCTGGCATACGAATCTGCCGTTGAACACGCAACCAAGGTTGTCCCAATTTCCAGGACAACCTTTCTGCCAATATCAATACTTGACGCAGGTGCCAAATTTATAATAGCGAAATCATGCACGTCCGACATTGTTGTTTAGACATCGCGACATTTGATCACATTTTCAATTTGAACAATCTTTACCGCATTATAAAATTATATTGCACCGCAATTCCTTTCTCGAACACGAATCGCGCGTTCCAAGCTCGATGACAGAGGCGGTCACCGACACTTGTCACTTCTGAATATTGCCACACGAATATTTGAATAATTTCGTGCAACGTTTTAGTCTATTGTCGGTAACGGTATTTTTATTTATTAAATCGTTGTTAACACATCGTGCATATTTTTCGATAACGGTTTATCAAAACAACAGACACGTTTAATATAACAGCATTGTCGGAGCGTATTTCTGCTATACCCATTTGGAATAGCGAACCCGCCGAGTATTATTAAATAGTAAAGTTCGAAAAATTCAACGTGGCATACCCGAGATTTCATTCGAACGAACATTCCCATTCCAATTCTTCGTAACGGGGAAACGAATTTTAATATAATTGAAGAAAAAAAAATATGAAATCTTACATCCCAACTTTAATTTCAAGATAACATTTTCAGTATTACAAATTGTTTACAGGTGCGTACAAAGGATCGAGTCTTCGATAGCGTTAGTCATTTGATAAACGATCATTGCAACAACGCTCTTCCAATAATCTCGGCGGACAGTACTTTGGTCCTTCGTTATCCCGTGTCGCGTCGTTCGGATATGATTGGAAATGATGACAGAAAATGATGTTTTCACAAACGGTGAGAAGCACGATCGTCCTGAAAATCCCACAGCTCAACCACGAATAAGACAGAAGCCAGTTCATCCCGAGTATCTGCACATATGCTCCGCTCACTTGTATCCCAACAGATATGTCGCGGAATTATTCAAAGTTATTTAAATGTAATGAAGAATCGGGTCAGTAAGTATATATATAATCGATTAATATGATCATTGGGAAGAATGGAGGAGGAAATTATGTGAGACTATTGATTTTCCACGATTTTGAGCGCATCTCGCGTAATGGTGATCGTTATTCCATAAAAGTTTGTTTTATTTGCGAAAGATAAGTTCTGTCGTAATAACGCGATGATCACACGTAGATGAGCGGTGCGTTACATAGACCGGACCCCCACCCAAATAATAATAATAATAATAATAATAATAATAATAATAATAATAATAATAAGAAGAAGAAGAAGAAGAAGAAGAAGAAGAAGAAGAAGAAGAAGAAGAAGAAGAAGAAGAAGAAGAAGAAGAAGAAGAAGTCGAGAAGATTGGTAATGGTCGTACGAATTTAATTCTGATGCGAGTTAACAAACGAATGGACGCGAAGGTAACAGGTACTAGGAGTACGGAATTCGAGTATATTTTTTCAGACACACGCGCGCACACTTTAGAAAAATCCGAACAAAGCACATATAGTTAGGTGGTTTGTTAGCAACCGGTCGAAGAAATTTGAAAAAGAAAAGAGCCTTCGCTTTAAAATTATGTTCCTCGTTGAAATGGACCGTTCATAAGAAACAATCGACATGGGTCGCGACCCATCGGTGATTGCAATAGCCCAGGGACGAACTATAGACAAAATTACGTGATGCTAATTTACATGAAATATGAAATGGTACATTTCGATAGTAGTGCGAGGAACTGATTTTCTCCTCGTGCGGGCATTTCGAAGAGTGAAAATATCACGCGAGGCGGGAACCACGCTCTCGCGAAACTGACGAATCACGCTTTCTCGACACAACGCGCGAGAGGCTCCATTTCATTCGAACATGCGTCGGTTTGCACATCACGCGCGGAATCGGGCCTCGCGCGCCGTGTGTCGAAAATATTCCGACGATTACTCAATTTCACGGTATTGCATGGTATCGCGTACGACGAACGGATAGGTAGGTACATATGTATTTCCAGTTAATCGCATAAATACGAATAAATTTCCGGGGAACCGTTGGTTCGTCTAAGGGACAACAGTCGTGGTAATTATCTTGTCTGCGCTTGCCCACTGTTGGAAATATCCGTTTATTGTTTATTTTCAAATATTCATCGATACGTATTGTAAAAAAATGTTGCCTATCGACGTGCGAATATGACAAAACTAGAGCGAAGTATAATATTCGTTTTCAATCGAATCGTTGGACGAAAGTGGTATTGTCATAAAAATTTCACAATTCAAGTGGTTAAAAATACGCGGCCCCGCCAAAAAAAAAAAAAAAAGAAAAAAAAAGTATCTTCATCCAGGCACTACACCCGCAGACACCATTAACCCAGGTTTAACGACTGTTTTTCTCTATGTTTTTTGGTTTGCCGAATAGAAATCCGCCATTACCGTCCAATTGCAACCACGAAATCGCCGAACACAACTCGAAAAATACCTCAAATCCATAGGAATGATATTTTATTTCTTCCGTTTAATCTGGAACTGCGCCGCATTTCAATATGTTCAAGAATGTTCTCTTAGATATTAGTTCAAACTAATTGGAGCCTGTTCCCAAATATACCAGCTTCCTGTTTAAACCAATAAATATACGGATAAAGCGGTATTTTTACGTTGCGCTTGTAAGCGATGCCAACGACTTCGCTCGACCCAGCCCTGTTTGTCGGAAAAACAGCATACCGGTTTAGGTGATGTTTGAGAAATATTTGAAGGTTTGAACGCGAATCCCGTGGAATCCCTCCTCGTTATCATTTGCTGCCTGCCGGATGTTTTGAAAAAAGAAGAACGATAGTAAGACGTCGGACTGAAAACAATTTGCAAGTTTTTTCAAAGAGTCGTCCCCTTGCGGTGGCTTGACGTCAAGTTAAGTTTCATTGTCAGTTAGAACGAAAGACTCGTAGGAGGAGAAGGATAAAGACAAGAATAGAAGAATAGAATATTGTCGTACAGAAGTTGCAGGTTGCATGGGAAGTATTATCGATCCAGTCGCATCAACGTCTATGAATATCTTCTTCGTCGAGTGATGCGAACGATATTTGTCGGTTATCATTCGTTTCATACGCGGCGCACGTATCGTTTTTGAATACAAAAGTTTCAGGCCATAGATGACGCGGTGCTTTGAAATCAATTCTTGCCACATTCGAATTAGTAAGTACCACGATGCAACGTTTCGATCAACATTCTGACTCGTTTGATGCTTGGTTCGATGTCGAAAAATGTCGATCACATTTGTGACAGTTAGGGGGAAGATGATGATGAATCGGGGTACGCTCTACGATACTAGATTCGACGACTGTATTCGCGAAACACGATTCACGATTAACGCTTCCGCTTCAAATATACCGAGGATGTATGTAATTGGAACATAATTGCGATGATACCTGAACATAGGTGTTGAAAGTCCTTGAAATTGATGATCCTTTTTTTTTTTCTTTTCCCCAAGTCAAACAAGCACAATAATCGACTTGACGTGTTGTTATTCGAAAAAATCAAACTTTGCGGACGTTTGGTTGCAGACGAAGATTAAAAACGATACTCGACACGTTCACCGTTTATATTCGGTTTTACGACGAACGAGGCATGTATTTAATAAAAGAAAAAAATCATCGTAATCTCCGAGGAATATGGATGATTCGCGAGAAATTCGCTGTAGTTTTTTTTCCTTGATTTTATTCTCGGATTCGAAAACTCGTGGATGTAAATTTGTTAGAGTAAATAATAAAATGTTTCATTAATCGATTAAAAATTAACAAAGATGATCGAATAATCGCTTGGTTTTTTTTCTTCTAATCTTTTTTTTTTCTTCCGATTCCCAGATGAACATACGAACGGGTAAGTTGAATCAATTTTATTCGCATTCAAGATCAATAATTGAAAGATTAGATTGAAATTATTATCAATACTTATTTCAATGCAATTCCATACGTGTACAAGGATAAAACTGACTAGATTTCAAAAACTGAAGGAGGACAGAAAAACAGAGAATTTGATTTTTCGCTGTTCCTTTCGTATTATACAAATAAAACTCCGAACTTCACACTATCATTCCTTCAATTCGAAAATCGCGTAAAAGCAACAACGGTACTCTCTGTTCGGAAATTACGTCGATCACATTTAGTTGCGGTTGAATGAAATGATCTCGCCGCCATACCCGAGTTGTGGGGTACGTCAATTATTTGCGGATTATCAGTGTATAATAATTTTGAAAATCTGAAATCTCGTACAACGGTAACAAACGCCGATAATTGGATTTATTTATGCCGAGTACGAGAGAATCAACTACGAGCACAAAATATATCGAGAAAAAATAAATAATGGTCGATCGAAATCGCGCAGCAAATGCAAATATTTGTCAGCGGAATTGAACAGGCCCAAAAGAATTCGCTTTTCGATCAGTTTTGAGCAGATATTTTGATAACTGAAAAAATCCATTTCGAGACCGCGATTGAATTATTGTTGACCTCTGACAAGAGATAGGGACGTTGATTTTTCTCGCGAACGTACAAGGTCATCTTGCAATTAGCCCTGGTTCAGTCCAGGGCCGTGTAACTCTATGAAGCTCTCGAGAGAACGGGGCACGGTTCCGGCATATGCCAAATTGTACGTTTTTACGGCCTTAGCTGCCATACATTGCAGCGACAACTTCGTCTGCGTACGGAGTATTATCTCAGCAACACCTGAAACATAAATACAATTTGTTCGCGAAGTTTGTCGATTTCTTTACGGACTGCATTTGCGAGCTATAAATTTGCCGAATTTCAAATTTAAGGAGCCAATTTTGAAAGACGACAAATCGAGGCATACGTTTGAATGTTGAAAATGTCCGGTTGACAAAGAAGGAGCCGCGGCATGAAATGTCACAGGCAGGCAATGAATATCTTGATATATATATATATATATATATATATATATATATATATATATATATATATATATATATATATATATATATAGCGTCGCGGTAATATTATTCTCATCGTTACGAATAAAATTTCTGAACACTTTGGAGCGGGATGTCGATATTTTATCAGGTAATCGGTAATCGGTAATCGGTAATCGGTAATCGGTAACTCGGAACAAACTTCCTAAACTTTTTTATGCGACTGAAAGAAGAAGAAAAAAAATAAGACAAATCCCTCGTGGCTCCGGGCGAGTAGATATAAATAATAACGTACCAGTGGTAGCAGCATCGTACGGAGTTTTACCCCAGATATTAACGGTGTCCATGTGTGCCCCGGCTTCGGTAAGATCCATAATGATCGAATGAAGCGTCAAAAAATCGCTGCGATAACATTTTCATGAGAACTTGTCGGGGGTCTCGTTGTTATTCGGCTGCTTACCTTATCGGTTTTTGATAGCTCACGATAACGTGAAGCGGGGTATTCCTGTCATTATCCATGGCGTTTACGTCGGCGCCGCATTGTATTAGGAATTTGGCGGTAGCCGCGCACGGAAATCTGTAATACGCGAAAAATGAACAACTTCGATAGCCGCGAATGGAAATCGCGGTGCAAATGTTTTCAAATGCCTACTTGCAGACGTCATTCGTGTGAAAATCATCGACAGGCGTGTCAGCGTTGACGGCAAGGTGGAGCAAAGTTTGTCCATCTCTGAGAGCAATGCCAAGAGAGCATAAATTGTGCACCAGTCGTCGGGCACAGTCGACTTCATCTTCCTCGTTTCCTTTTTCATTCAATTTCATCAATTTCATGAGAATTGTTAGGATATAGAGCGTCGTCGTTATATTAGACTCCATTTCATCCTGGAAGCATAAAGTTTCAGAAACAAACTATCCTATAGAGGATCGTTAATGTTAAGCCGGACTTACCGTGACTTGGTCAGCGTCGTCGAGGAGTCCGGGACTCGTAACTTTTTCTTTGTTTCCTCGAAGTTCGACGACACTTGCTTCCAGGACATTCATCACCTGTGTAAATTGTAAATCCACGCCGACGTGAATCATCTGTGAAAAAACCTAGCAAACCAATGGCGAGAATTTATACGAGGTTCTAGAGAATATTTCGAAAACGGAAAACCAGAGAAGGCAATTTTTGATAAATCTACCTGGGCGAATCGTAGTAAATCTTTGACGACGGATAAACTATTCAACTGTCGTAATTTCAATGCACGAAGCCATAAGTCGATACACCTGTCAAATCTTGCGTTGTCCGCAAAAACGGCACCTCGGAACACAATCGGGTGAGGAACTTCCGGATTATGTATACCTACGAGAGAAGATCAAATGTTCACTACATCGCTATCGGACTGTTCTCTCGTTTCGAGGTACTCGTAGAAGCCACCATATTAATTAACGTCAACAACTAGTATTCGCACTTCCTCGCATTCAAATGAGGTGTTTTTTTTTCCCCAATTTGAATGAAGAAAATGAGATTGGGAACATGTTTTTTCACTGTTACCTTCATTTAAATACCATCGCATTTCAATTGAATACTAATGGCGAAAAATCATGCGCAAAAGAAAGAAACGATGGGTTAGTTTTTTAATTGAATACATGCCTAATATCCGTTCTCTGATTACTAGAGATTCCATGTGAATGGCGTTGTGGTTTTGTTTTATATTTTTCAACTCTTCTAAAGTTTCCGATTCCTTCCAGTTCTCGTAGGCTGGTATGGAAGGACTGAGAACTTTTGTTATAATGTCATTTGGATCAGCATATCTGAACATGTAAAATGTGATGAGATACGAGTAAATTGTTGTTCCCGAAGCAAGATTGGTTTATGGTTTGGCTAGCAACAATTGACAGCAAAACTCACCTGAGTTTCATCGCTTTCTGAAGGTACTTGTATGCGCTAGTTATGCAATAATTATCTTTGCTGTTGGCATAGGAAGCACCAAGTAGTTCGTAGGCATCAATTTTTTCCGCCTTGCTCACACCACTCGTTTCTATCAAGCACTCGACAACGTCCGTTCTCGTACGTTCAGCAGCAGTGATCAAAGGCGTCATGCCGTTAACATTTTTCGTCATTTTAGCTCCATACTTCAGCAATTCCCTCACGATATCGTAATGGCCACATTCGGCAGCAAAATGTAAAGCGGTCGCGCCGCAATTAGCTTTCTCGTCAGGATTTGCTCCTATCTCCAGCAGGAAACTGACCTAGATAAGATGGATAAGATAGAATGAGTTTACCCTCGGCATCGAACATCATCATTCCCGATGGATCCGACCGGAAATTATTCTGTCACTTTTTGATCGCGCCAGCAGTTCCGATCATGAAATGTTTTAGGCATATGATTTGAAAATAATAAATTCATTATTATTACGAAACGTGATGCAATATTTGTTCGCCGATGATATATTTTGTACAAAATTGGTCAGACTTAAAATGGTAGAATGTAATCTCAACCAATAGTTTGTAATGATGTGGCATGATTTGCGACGAAGCGAAGCGGAGCCATCTCCCTCGACTGTTCGGCAACTTCTGCTCACCCTTAGCCCGGTGTGGTACATCCGAAGAAAATTCAAAACTAGTTTACAATTTTCACAACCGAACGTAAAATCAGATTCGAAAATACTTTGCACGGTTAAAGTATTAGACGAGGTATAAAGTCGAAAAAAATGTTTCTCAAAAAAATCCTTTGCACATTTACTTTTCAAAATTTATTCAGAACCATAATAGAAACGTATAAAACGCAAAGATAGTAGTGAATTTCAGGGATTTTAACGTGCATACTCTTTTTGTAGCAACGAATTTACGTTACTTCCCACCAATTGAGTCGAAAAATAATTTGATAGATGGATATTACAGCCAGGATATCTAGATACTAACTGACAGGCTTTGTTTAAAAATCCTTGGCCATTTTTCAATAATAAATATTGATAGACTCACGTTGCTTTTCAATATTATGATGCTGATTACTTACACTCCGTGATTGATAAAGAAAGGTGTAAGCTTGGGGCTTGATTCATTTTCTTTTTTTTCACTTCGTACATGCCAAATAATCTCAAAAAATGCAGCGGAAAAATTCAAAAATTCAAGCTAAATGTTTGGTATTCCCACATTTCCAAGACATCGTCATCATTATTATATTTTCTCTAAAAAAGAACGGAACTGCTAACACAACGAGAGACTTCAGCAGATGCTAACAATATTCGTAATCGTATTTGCTGTTTTCAAAATAACTACATTTCTTTTGAACGACTCTCATTTGTACCAGTACCGCCGATCTATAGCCTTTCCGGGTGCAAAATTCGGAGGAATTATTTTTACGACATGTTTCAAACAAGGACAGCATCCTCGTACTCACAACGTCAAGGTGTCCTTTGTATGCAGCTATCATGAGGCAGGTATTGTTGTATTTATTGGCAATGTGTATATTTGCAAAATGGTCCGACAGATACTGAACGACATCCAACCGCCCGTCAAAACAAGCCGCTCGAAGTGGTGTAGAATTTGTTCGCGTCGGATGATTCACATTTGCTCCGGCTTTAACTAGCGTTTTCACCACGTTTAGATGTCCGGCGCCTATGAGAAAGTGAAAATTAAGAAATATATAATAAACAAACGTGTATTATATAGACGGATGTGTGTCAAAAATAGGCTACCGATCAACGTTCGAAGATAACTGAACGTCAAGGTAATAGAAATTAATACCGAATTGCAATAATACAAACGCTAATGTATAATATACATACCTGCGGCACACCAGAGGGCACTCGCTCCCTCAATGACAAAACCGTCAAACTTGACGTTACCTTCCTGTTCCAAATCGGGTTCAAACTTGTCTAACAGCATTTTAACAACGCTGTCGTGACCGTATCTCGCGGCTACAATAAGCGGCGTACACCGTTGTCCATCATCGTCGATAATCTTCTACAATACGACGCTTTATAGTTATCAATTCATTTGTAACAGGGTTTTACGACCTGGGATGCAGTTGGATCAACAACGACAGCAATGAATCATGGGTGAAATTTGGTCGATTCTATTTCCATCGAAATCAAATGACATAGCAATAACAGACTGCAAAATTGTACCACTGTGACGTGTGTGTGTGTGGGTATGACGTTTGTACCACATGGAACAAAGAAACTAAACTTTAGGAGTTGAACGAGGCAAAATTTACAACGGGCAATTGCAGGACGGTTATGTTGTGATGCCAACGCCGATGGGAGGGTGACAGTTACCTGATTTACAAGCTCGTTGTTCGAATGCTGCCATCGTTCTCTAAGAAGCGCGTAAAGAATTTTCGCCATTCCATCACGAGCCGCGTAATAAATTCGATTCCTCAGCGACTGATTATTTGTCAACTCCTCCATTGCAAGAGTTGAATGGAACATAGAAAACGATCTAGAAATTTCGTAGACCGTTGAACTCTGGCCTTTGCAAGTTCTTTGTTCCCGCTCAGTAATCACAGACGGTGGGGCCTCATTGCGTTTCGGCAAGAGCTAACCTCAAAACTAAAGCTCATTGTTCTATTTGTATAGTATTTATACTCGTGGCATGATTCTACGTCTATTTTTATAATATACATAACAGAAAACGCAGGCGTACCATCGCCACGGCCACGGTACTCAAGTATATGCGATCCGATGCGATCTACGTTGAATTTTTTTTATTATTATTATTATTTGTTTACAACCATGGGGTTATCGTCATTGACCATGTACCGCAATTGAACCGAATGTACAATCGCTATCATTAATGCCTGGTAAAGGAATTTGTAAGTCGTAACCACTCTATGTTCACATTCTTGTTGCTCCCAGTTCTGCCCATAGAGATAAATGGGCTGCTCGTCGGGCGCATCTTAACTACGAAGTCTTGTGCGCAGTCGCGATATGAAAGTACACGTCCTAGGGTGTGTTCCCTAGCGACATTTCGTTGTACAGCTCGAGGCCGCCGGATTTGCTGCAACCGAGGGTGGTCATGTGCAACGGAACAGCAAAAGCAGTTTCCCCACTTTTCCTTTCATACCAACCTCCCACGTTACTAGCGACATAATAAAATGACATTCGGTCCACATGTCCGAACCACCGAGCATTCCGCGGCGCATCCCTAGCAGAGCCACCAAACGACGGTCGTATAATGGGACCGTCTGAAACTCAAGATTTGATAGGAGTTATATCTCCTACTTCAAGCCTTCTTGGACAATATCCTATTTATTCCGTGCACACCTGTGCACACCCAGCAAAGTGAGAATGTGCAATTGTGACTACACTTCCTCAATTTGGCGAGAGTGTACAGCATGGCGGTGATTTCAAAATCACAAACTAGATTTTTTCTTTTCCATCTACTTATTCGGAACAGAGTTTATTTCGTTTCGATTTAAGATAGATAACAACTCTCTGAAAAATCACCATAACTTTTCGTGTCCTTGGTAAAAGTAGAGAACAAGGCACGTCAAACGGGTTGGAATTTGAATGAAATATGTTCAACCCAGTGGTTCAAGACTGCGTCAAATCAGCCGGGTGTAGGAATAGGTCTGATATGCCAAATGGAAAGTCGGAATCGCAAATCCTTTTTCCAGATGATTTTCATTTGATTTGATTTACATTTGGATTTTCCAAAATTTGGCAAAATCGACGCGATCTGTTTGCCAAAATAAATATCCTTTAAAGTTTCACTTATTTATAATGCGGGGGGGGGGGGGGGGGGGGGCGAATGTTGTTACATTGTCGAATCGTTAGATGTTCAGTGGTGGCGCGGATCCGCATCTTCTGTGTGTGATCTTTGGTCACAGAGTTTCAACAACCGTATTTGATCACTACCGGACACAAAAAAGAAGGATGTCAAAAATGAGATCGAAAGAAACAATGAAGAAATGGGAAAAAAATTGAGCCGAAAGAAAAATCTATGAGAACAATTATATTCAAGCATCTTCAATATTCGAGCATATTTCACTTGAATACAGAGTCCGCTTACAGTTAATGCAGCGTGATATGAAACGTGAGGTATGTAGCTCGGCTTCTACGAATGTACGCGCATTGCATGCAATGTATTTTTTTAGGACCGAATCACTTACGTAACGATTATTCTTCTTCTTGGATACATTTTTCAACAAGTTCCCGTAAATTTGGGTTTTCCATTGCGGCGGCGATTCGTTCTTTGTCATTTATTTGCTTGTTGACTGGAAATAAAAAGTGCTTCGATAACACTTTGAATGCCACGCGGATCACCGGTGACCGGCGAAAAATTTGGTGGTGGCGCCATGGTGGTCACCGGTGGCCGGCGCACCCAGATGCATGTGAATAAATAATTTGCACAAATGTCGGTGCTGGTCAATTTTTCATTTGTACCATCGTTAATGCAATGGTGTGTAGATTCTAGCGCGGTATAAAACATTTAAAAATAGTACGTGAAATATAAATTTTTTTTATACCCGTATAATACAACGCGTCAAATTGAAACATTTCAAACCAAGAAATGGCTAACCAGCGAAATCTATGAAATTGGTCACGATTATCTCGCTACAATTATTTGCCATTGTCCTTCTGACATTTTTGAATTTTTCTGACAAAATATGCTGCAACATCAAGGAATAGTTCATAAGGGTATAGCAAGGAATAAAATTGTGGAACTATTGTTAAAAAACGTGAACATTGTGAAAAAATAATGAGATAATCGATCCCAACCAAAATCAAATTGGACGCTCCCAAAACAAAGCTCCAGCACCGCGGGGATCACCGATGACCACCATGACAATTAATGTTCCGAACACGATGGTACGCCGTAATTCAATTGCTGTACGTAATATTTCAAGTTTATATAGATATGTATGTACCGCATTATAAAAAAATTCACAGGGGTGGTGCCACAGGCAAACCTGATAAAACTGACACGGCATTCAACGTATTAACGGTCTAGAGGAACCTATGTTATATATACGTTTTATACCATGCTTCGGGCTCTCGAAACAGTTCGCATTAGCGTTCATTCATCTTTCGACAATTATGTTCATCATCTTACTCTCAATTTCAGTTGCGTGCGCTCCCTCCTTTATGTAGATGTCTAACTTGAACAGGGCAAGAAGATGGCGTTCCAGTTTTACGCGAATGCATAATCCGATGAGCGTTGCCAACGAACAGTGAGGTACAGTAGGGTTAAATTCAATATGAATGACAGCAATGCCTTTTGGGGTCGGCTTTTCGATTTGAACGCAATCTTCGTAGACAACGTCCAATTCCTCGAGTGTTTGAGGTTTTTCTGGATCTTTGATCGTTCGAAGTAGATCTGGGATAGCAATCAAGTAGAAAAAATTAGGACCAGTGGCACGAATCTATTTTACATTAAAGGTTTAATCAAATACCATATATAGTTTCTCTCAGTTCATTCTCGTCTTTTAACATTAAGAGGCTTTGATGTTTTGCCTTTAACAATTCTTCGGATGATGTCATTATTCCGTCGGGTAAGATACCATCTTTCACTTTGTCTGTAATCGATAGTTTGCGAAAGAAAGATAACATATTCACTCTCGTAATAATATATACCGGAGAGAAAACACGGTCACGGTCATATAGATCAGCGAATACGTTATGAAATCGCAATAATTTTTATCATCGTCCGTATGTGCGTCATATCGGTCAAAGTTTGACCTGCGCAAGTTATACTTTATTCCACTTTTCACTGGTTCCACTATATTCCCTTTTCGATAATTGTGCGGCTATTCTTCCATGTTCTTGTTTCTCTCCCTCTAGCGGCGCGCGTTGCTGGAGATGTGTCGCCGCCCGAGTTCTTCGGATCTACCAGAGACCACCAACCCGAGACCTGTTGTTAAGTTAAGTTGGCTACTCTGCATGGAAACGCAGAGTAGCCAACTTATTAACAGATCAAGGCAATAATGCACACTGAAATTTTACCGCAACTTGTTTATTGTAATGAAAATGTTACCCAAAACTGGCTACAAGCAGTGCAACCAGATCGTGAACCGACCGCGCCCCACTACAATCAAACTGCCGCACGTCGGTGTGGCGCAAAGCGTTCGACTCACTTCGGAAGGCCGAACGCGCCCGAAGCAGCGTTCGGCAGCGTTCAAGATTACGAATTGCTCAGCCCCACCATGCGATCGGCTGGCTACCCCACTCACGAAAAGCAGCGGCCTATCTGTGTGATAGCCAACGTTCGGATTCCCGAATCGAGTCGAGCGAATCCGAAACATTTAAATGCCGTAGAATGTGCGGACCGCTGCGGACTGTGCGTAAGCAGGTACTTACGATTGAAAATCTCATCTCGTTGCCTTTTCGCGCAACGTTAATTGCGAGACTCGACCGAGTCAGGAGATGAAACAAAATCAACCATTTTTTCATCAATATAAGTCAATCCGAGCCAGGTTGGAAATCCGTCTCACGATACTTCCAATCGATCTATTTGAATGATTTAAGGATTTAAAAGCCTTTTTACCCGCTAGGTGTGTAATGTACTATTTCAAACGCGACCTTTCTGCATGTACTTCGTTTCTCGTTCCCCGGGAGGTAAAGTACATGGTACGCGTTTTTCTTTAAGTGGGGTCCCCAGCAGACATAATCCACGTTGAAGATCAGATCAACCCAAAATGATCTACGAATGAAAGGGATTCATAGTATAATGACTAGTGATATTGAAAACCAAATACGAGGTTTACTAATAATATCTAGTATATCATTGAAGGTTTTATATAAAAAAAAAACCTTTGATTGTAGTGGGGCGCGGTTGGTCCACGATCTGGCTGCACTGGCTACAAGTTTTCAGTTGCAACCGCCATATTGAACGTATAGTACGCTTTCATGCTCGTTCCACCTACAACTTTCGCATACAACCCTCGGCCTTTTTGCGCTAGTGGAATAGCAATTTCGGCAATTTTAGCAGTCGCGTTCGCGGGCGTTAAGTGGAACGTATCTATAATTGATCATACGTTAATAAACTCTGCTTGACTCTGCTCACTCTGCTATTGTAAGTCAGTGCCTCGCGTGCTCGCGTCGCGGTGTACGCAGGTGTACGTACGGGCGTTTAGACATCTAGCTGCATCTAGCCAAATGCCACACGGTATCGAACTACATTATCAATACCGTATGCGCATAAACCAATCACATCGATAGTACATATTAGTGAAATACACTAACAGATTGAAACGGCAACTGATCCTTATACAAGGACAAATTTCGTCCTTGAGCATTTCGACAAATCACAAATCACTAAATAAGCGATCAATTTTCCGTTGGTGTCAAAATCGCTGATATGAAATTTGCCCTGTACCCCGTATCTTTGCGCTTGATCTTGTCAATACCGGTCAATACACTTCCGAATGCTTGAGATGATGTTGTAAGATTAGCATTGCGTTTCGACGCGTCGTGGATGATTTTCAGCGATTGAATATACGATACGAAATCGCCAGAATATACGTCAATATACGTACTCGTGTACCCTGCTACAACCGAAGCTTATGCCGACGAGTCTTATTTGAGTTTGTTCCTTTCGATGATTCGTGATTGTGTGAAAATTGTATGCTTCACAGTTAATGTGACCCGGAGATTATTGCATTGAATTCACGGTGAATAATAATACAATTAATTGAATAACATGTCGAATGTAATGGCCAACGATTCGAACCAACCTAAAAGGTTCAGATCTGACAAAGAGCGCGACGAATCTGACCACACGTCAGTTCACGACGTTTTACGCGACTTGTCGAAGTTTGAATTGAAACGTATACTGCACAATAATACCCAGAAAAAGCTAATTTGTTTCGAAGGGTCGTTCAGCGGTCACGAGGGATCTGCGTTAGTGTTGTTGGAGAAACGAGCATTCGTCGAGGATGATTTACGAGAAGGTTTTTTCACAGAGAGCACTTTACTCAGTAAAGAATTCAACAATGACATATACGGCAGTTACAATTGTATTCCATCGGTCAATCACAACGGTGAGTCTGCAATTGTGATTACTTTCAAATGTTCCAGATGATTATTTTGCTAATCTCTGCGTTCTACAGGTATAAAAACCACCGTTATTCATCCCGCCACTGAGAAACATATCGCTAAGTATGAACAACGGCCGATACATATTATCGACGAGACACCAGACATATACAAAAATGTTACGCTGCCATATTTGGAAGATGCACAATTTTCCCTCGAGGTTACGCGTTCAAGGATTATTTTTCCTTCGATTTTCCAGTATTGCATTGACTTTTTCCATACGAATGCTCAGCATTGAACTTTTCAGAGTTGCAACAATGGTGATAAAAAATTGACGCGTTACCCGTTGTCAAAAAAAAAAAAAAAAAAAAATTCTTAACCAGTTGTCTGTTTCATTACTTGTTGTGAAAATGATGCGTAGCGCGATAATGTACAATTTAACCATTAACGGTAACATCTTTACCGGATGCAAATGCGACCAACCAATACAAGAGTAACGGTCAACGGACTATCCGTTACGCTACTCATTCCTGGTATAACGCGCATTGCGATGGATTACAATCATCCATTATCGAACAAAATCCATGATGGATTTATTTCTTAGACTTACTTTCTTGTTTTGTGTTGAGTTTTCAACATTGATACTGTCATTATTTATTAACAGGAACCATTTGCGGCCGATCAATAGTTAATCCATGCGCGAACGCAATACCCGTCTGAACAATAATCGGCAATGCATTACTGGAATAACGCACTATTTCACAACTCCTGAAATCTTCTCTTCAAACATTCGCTCATTTTGAAACAATTATTATCATTGCAGTGGGTTTATAATATTCTGGAGAACAAAGCGGAACAGGAAAGGAAAATTTACGAAGATTTAGATCCGATCAGTGGTTTTGTTATGATACCAGATATAAAATGGGATTTGAATATGGAAACGCTGTACTTGTTGGCTATAATTAGGCAGCGAGGTATCAAATCGATTCGAGACTTGAACGAATCACACCTGCCGTTATTGAAAAATGTTCGCGACGCAGGAACAAAAGCAATCATATCGAAATACGGGGGACCACCTGCGTCTCAATTGCGCATTTATCTGCATTATCAACCGTCGTTTTATCATCTGCATGTCCATTTCACGTATTTGAGACACGAAGCCCCAGGTAATTTGGCGAATCTTGACAAACTGTTGCCATTTTATGCAAATATTTTCCGATGCGTTTAATTTTTATCATTCATCCAGGTATATTTACGGAAAAAGCACATCTATTGTCAGCAGTTATCAACAACATAGAATTGATGAGCGATTACTATTCCAAAGCTACCCTGTCGTTCGTTGTTAAGGAAACTGACGCGCTTTACAACGAATATCAACGGTACAAAAGCTTGCCCGGTGAATCGTCGAACGGCAACGCGCAACTTTGAGTGTTTGACGACATTTCAATAATCATTCTCTACGGCACGGAATATTTCATGTACGCAAAAAATTGTTGTAACAAGATAAAGAAAAGAGAGAAAAGACCCCCAAAAAAACGAGTATGAGATGAACATGTTGATGGACTCGCATGTGAATGGAGGATCCTAGAAGCCAAGGGTTATAAGTAACATTTTAGACGTTTTCGAACTAACGACGCGGAAGTCTTCGTGTAATATAGAATTTATTGGTAAACGATTATAGGCGAAATTTGAAGATTAAGAGTGACATCTGTTGGTATAATTTACTTACCAAATAAAAGTTATCTTTTTCTCAGCGGACAGCGAGTACAAAGGACACTTGTATCCATTGGCTTCCGAACAATGTTATAGTCATTACAGTTGTAGCATTTGGCTTCCGTACGAAGCTGTGTTGCTACATTTTTTTTTTTTTTTTTTTTTTTTTTTTTTTAAATTCAAAGTCATAATATACGACCGAGGTATTGCAATATTATAATCATATTATAAGTGATCTGCATAAGTTAGTTTTATTGAATAAACAACAACTTTTCTATTGATAAATATATTTATTAAATGAACAAAATAAATGATAATATATACTTAAATATTATTTAATATTTTTTAAGTTACAAATTTCGGAATTCCATGTTTGGAATTTAATAGATAAAATAAAATTTTGAAGTCGAATACACAACATTGCATGATTTTTGGGTGAAATTAATAAAAGTTTTAGAATGCCAAAGAGTACAAGTACAAAAGCACTTTATAAAGCTGTAGATTACGATCACTGGACTTTACCTAGGGCTATCCAATTAACAAGATAACTAGATATGAGCGCCAGAATTATATTTAAGGAAACTCGTATCCATGATTTCTCGTAGGACCGCAACTTCAGTGGCCAATGTCTCGAAACGAACTGTCTTGTATTTCTATCCCTTGGCCTCTAGGGTTCTCAATTTGCACACGGCATCCTGGACTATCTTTGATGGCACAAAAATCACGATCATCGTGCAAAAAATACTCCCCCCCCCCCCGATATTTGAATAACAAATACATAATTCCACGCGAAAAATCTGTTGGGCCTAATCTACGATCGTAAGTATCAAAAAGAAAACGTGCGATTGCAAAATAGTATATTTATTATCAGTTTTTTATTATATTAATAATACAATGAGATCCGAACGTAACTAGCACGAGATTTGCTGTACAGCACAATGGATCGCTTCAACAGTGATGATGAAACAATATTCTCATTGCTTTAAAAATTGTTTGTCAATTATGATAAATCAGCGTACTATTTTCTCACGTTTCGCCTTGTAATTCGACACGAGGATTGTTCCTGTTGTTTTGATTGTTTCATTTGTTTGCCGATATTGAGTAGTTTTTTCATTTCATTTTACGTTTGCCATGTCGGTGTTCGTCCAATAGCGCAGGAATGTACCGCCAGTTTAATCTTTAGGAGGAAGAGGGGGGAAAATAAAAAACAGGAAAACGAAAAAAAATTAAAATTAAATCTAAGGTGAATGCATATATAACAGAGTAAACCGAGCGGGTGTTTCGCGGAGCGAATGGCAAACGAAAAAAAAAAAAAAAAAAAAAAAAAAAAAGAGAATTTTCCGCGTTCACATTGACACAGATACTTCGTATATTTTTCTTCAATTTTCCAGTTATACCAACGGTCGAACGCGCCGACGGTTGGGGGAATTAGATCAGCTTATAATTAAGATATCTAATTAAGTAATAAAAAATCAATAAACGTAAACTCCATGTGTAAAAAACAAAAAAAGCACTTCTTCACTTTGTGACAAACTAGAGTAATATATAATATTAATAATACAGGACTATTTATGGAATCGGACACATCATCGTCACCAGGAGCGATTATTATCAACTGTTCCGAATATCACGATAGCTAGATAGAAACTTATAATTGGTCTGTTCCATAGAGTACCAACGAATAGGAAGTTCAAGAATAAAACGATTCATTTTACACCGAAATAAGGCACTGGCTCGATGGATTACGAATATTATTTTGCTTCGCTACTCTCGGCAATCGCAGGTTCAATTTCCACCATATCTGGCGATGATGTCACGTTCGATTTCTCTGCCAACGACATCACGTTCAATTTGACCGGAGATGAAACTTCGTTCGATTTAATTTGCATACTGGTCATATTCTCTTTCATCGGTGAATTTGTTGTTGTGGTATCTGGACTTTCGGTGCCCGATTCACTTTTGATATTTTCACTAGTTTCGCCGCCTTTGCCAGATCCTCGTTTTCCGTCCTTTTTCTCGACGTCCGTGCGAGGCTTTGGCATCTTCTCAGGATCAAAATGACACTCCAGTACATCCAGCAGCGCTTCTTCTTCTTTATCTTTGGCTCCGGTTATTTTTTGCTCGACCAGTTCTTTCAGTCCCTCCTTCCTTTTGTTGGTCCATGCTTGCTGTACAAGCATTTTTTCAATGTTCGTTTTTACAATAAACATCAATTATTTTCGACAATTATTGTGAAAAATGATGATAAATTGAAACGTCCAATGACGCGTGCGTCCAAAACCATGGTATTTATTCAACGCCAGCAGATCATTTGTATAAGAATTGGTAGGACGCGTTCGGAAAAGAGATGAGAATAGTATCGATGCGCGTGCGAAAGAATTGATATTTCCAGTTCAACATTCTGGTTCATTCAAAATCTATGGGATTGCTAACAAGTCCAGTTTATAAATCTCTGCTACAACGTTACGTGCATCACGTGACAATGCGAACCTGACAAACAATATCGCAAACGATTGAATTTCATGAATTTTTCGGGTTCGCCAACTCAGTCGGGAATTTACTGGACGACTGCTCAGGTTTCACGAAATTGTGTCCAGAAAAATCAAACCGTGAACACGATTTTCGAAGCAAAATGTCAGAACGTTACCACCACGCCATCCTCATGAGAAGCGAGTGAATAAAATTAAAACGTTACGCGTGACGAGCATCCGACTTATTATCAATGCCACATTTTACGAAACGGAATCTCGCGTTATGCAACAAATCAATCGATGTAACATCCTATAACTTCTTCAACACGACGAATCGCGTGGTAATCCCCCCCCTCCCCCCGATTGTAAATGATTATTTTCAGATTTTCACCTGTAGATCCGTATAGTCTATACCAGCCTCTGCAAGTAATCGGCGCAGTATGCTGGCGTGCTGGCGCTCGCGACGGGTGAGACGTAAAAGTGCTCCGAAAATAGGTCTCAGGCTATTCTGACGATTGAGAACTAATTTCAATCCTGCAAAAGCGAAAAAAAAAATCGTTACTGGGATATTGTGAGTAATAAAAAAAAGTGTACAGCATTAATTTGGGAAGAATTTTCAATTCTTAGAAACCGCATGTCAGCTGTGTAATGAGAATCGTGGATCTTTTTATTATTCGTACCTGCGAGTTCCTCTTCTTCAATGTTAGTAGGCTGCACAAATTCTCGGATCATTTCGATGGTTTCTTTGGTCGCGGTATCGCTATCACCGCTACCGCTACTTCTTTCGCTATTAGGATTCTCCTTTTCGGTGCTCAAATACTGTACAACTTGAAGAGCCAGTCTTGCTCTGTCTACCGCATTGTTGAGTTCCTCTTCCTGTAAGCACGTCGTGAACTTGATGACGTTTCAGTTTAAACGACATACCGCACTTTTTCGCCAAAACAAAACGCCTAGCCAAAAGCAGACCTCGACATCGGAGCGAATGATTTTTGTCGTTATAGCAGGGTGCTTCGTTCAAACGAGACGCGATACGTAGCATCCGAGATTGAAATTTCGCGCGACGTACACGTTTCGCGCATCTCTTATATTTACTAACCTTATCCAGCATGACCCGCGACAGCGTGCGAAGCGAGAACGTGCGTACGGTATCCGCGCACTTGGCCTCCGCTATTATATAACCATTTGCGAATCCTTTAACAGTTTGTTTGAATCTATCCAACAGATTATATTTTCGCATCGATTCTAGCAACATGGAAGGAATGACCTTTCGTGGTTCGTGATAAATCATAATAACGCCATCTACGGCGTCTCCTTTGACCGATTCTAACCAGACGACGAAATCCGTTAACGCGGATATTTCACTTTTCGTTTTGAGTACCTGAAAAACGAGTACAATATTTGCAAGCCTGTATGTAAATTGCGAGCGCGTAGCACAATACGACAAGTATGAAATTCCACGCGTCTCAACGTGCCTTGTTTGTTTTGTTGTCCTTGAGCATGCGATATCTCCCAATCGTAACGACTCTTATATTGTGCCTTTTTCTAGCAGGTGGGTTCAAGTCTTTGAAAGGCATGACATATTGTCCATAGGTCGAACTAGGTGTATATCCAGCAATTTGGCAAATTTCATCGATTAATCGTCGGCCCGTGGCATCCATGTCCCATCCTACGAGACGATAATTACCAGGCGGTACGCCAACAATAGGTGTATATTCAATCGCCGGCCCGGCATCTCCTCTCTCCAATACAATCGAAGACACCATGGTTTTCCAATCAATGGCTCTTGAAACAAACAGGACAAAATTACTACGCAATTCAAAAAGCTTATTATTTTTTGAAACGGCAAAAGTCGCCGAAGGCTGCCGATTTTGGCAAATAACGCGACACGCCAAACAGTTTCATCAACTTTTCATTCGAGAAGGTGGCAGGATAATAAGTGACCAAAAACTTTTACTTTCCAATAAAAGTAAAGATGTTGGAAGAGCTTATCGCACGACGTGAATACAACGAGACTTTTTGACTTATCGAATACCAAATGATGTTGAAAAACCTATCGCTTTAACGAATTAAGAAAGCGATTAGCGGCAAACTGAAACGGGAGGCAAGGACATTTAGAAATAAGAAAATTACGAGCACGAACGATACTGTAAGAATAAAGTCGCCGACGTAACGACCGCCGCTGTCACCAACGAGAACGCCAGGAACGACGACGGTGACGATGATCACGAATAGAACTAGCGAAACATAAACAACGAAGAGGCGAAAGGGAGATAGCCAGTTTGCATCGCCATCATCATGTTGATGAGATCGTTAGAGATCGCGATAATACGAGATAAGAATCGTCGATTGTAAAACCAAAATTGCTGCCTTGCAGCGTTATCGTTTTACATCGATGAAAAACACACGATTTCGGAATTGTTGTTACCACATAGGTAGAACGCGCGACATGTTCTAGAAAGGATACCAAGAAACTGACTCTTCGCAAGGTGCGTAGAATCTCAAGATTCTCGAACAAGGATATTCATAAACGTATGTTGAATTTCAGAAAACAGTGGACCACTGGAGCTGACTAGAGACGGGCGATCGGAGGGGAGGGGAGGGGAGGGGAGAGGGGAGAGGGGAGAAAGAGAGAGAGAGAGAGAGAGAGAGATGGGCATTGACTAGCGGCGCGTTCGGATAAAGATTACCGCACGAAAATAATCAATTGCGATTAACTTGCGTTACGCTCGGAGTAGTTTTTCGTTGGACGCAATCGAGTGGCAATGGATGGAGATTAACGCGGACAACGATCTGCTTACACGTGGTCGGCAAACAGGGCTACCATGTTCCCGCAACGATTCACCCACTGTATTAAGCGTGCTCAGCCCCGCCCAAGAAATATAACATATCAAATCGTTCTATCGCACAAACTTACCAATGTGAATTAATTTTCGTACTTGGATATCCCGCGGAATCTTACTCGTTCGAAGCCTCGCAACTCCTAACCTTCCTCGGCCAACGAATGATCTTTGATCGATAGGTACCGCACGGCTCGATTCTCCAAATACGCCAACTCGCGGCTCGCCTCGCACGTGTATACCCCGGGTTCCCGGAGTGGCAAGCAAAAGGAGCGTTCGTCAAGATTCGCACATGCGCGTTACCGACGACGGTACACGACGACTTTTCATAGGTCGATAGGAGACAACGCTTGCTCACGTGACTCTGACGTGCGTTACGAACGGGATGACCAATTAGGGTAGGGCATTCCCCGCGTACGCCCGCGAAAACATCGGATAGATTCGACGGATTCGATATCGTGGGAGGACGACGGAGGCGACGCACGGTCAGTATTTTTCCGTGAAAAACGACGATTTCACGATCGTCGAGAATAAGCGCGAAGGGGGTCTGCCGCGGGATGAATTTCACATCTAATCGGCGTCTCGCGCGTAAGAGTACTACGGGCCACGATTACGTGGAATACACGCGTGGAATATCTGCAGGTTATTCTCACTTTCATCGATTAGCCGCAAGAATACGTTCGTTGAACTCGGCTGAAAAGAATTTCGGCCGATTGGAAACTCGTACCGACAAATTTTAATCGTAATCGTCAAATAAAAATCGTAAAATATTATTTCGTACCGACGTAACACTCTTCAAACGTTACCCTGACATTAGTTTGAATTACTTTCAAAACAGAGCCACGTTACTCTGGACACGTTCGTAGCGATACTTTTTTTTTTCATCAAATAAGTCCGAGCCGAAAATATTGGGATCGTATACACGACCCGTAGCGAAATCATTTAACGTGCCGTATGCCAAAATACAACCTCGAATCTTTCCGCACACGTCCGTTGTGACTGTATCGTTGCGACCAGGTAACAGTAGCGTAACGAGTAAGATCGAATGATTGACCGATAAGTTTATTACTCGTACGTTACGTTATACGAATGCGTAGGTAAAGAATATATACCAAAAGTTAAAGAATATATGAATATAAAAATAAAAATGAAATTAAAAATAAAAACCAAAATGAAAACATTAAAGAAAATAAAAAAATAAAAATAAAAATGAAAATAAAAATGAAATAAAAATATGAGTAAGTTAAATATTAACGTGAACATTCGAATAAGGGCAATCACTGCCCTCCCTCGGTAGCGAAGATGTGCGCAATTTTTCGCACGTCTTCTTTCTCGTCTTTATGCGCTCGAATGCTCGACTTCCGTGGAAAATGAATTTTTGTTCATCGGCAATGTAACGCGTTTACACGCGCCACCGGCGCAAGGTTTCATTGGGAAACGCACCCGTGGCAGATCGTTTTTTATCATTGTCGAGGTGAAATTTGTTAAAGATACGTCGCAGAATAGTAAGTGTTGGGAAGTGGGGGAAGTGGGGGAAGTCGGTAATCGCGCGATCGTTGTTCTATTCTTCGTCCGCCTGTCTGGCGGCGACCCGCGACGCGAACGCGCGAGTCGTGCCGCCGGTGTAAATATCGGCGCAAAATACACTCCGCGAATAAGTTCGTAAAGTACGGAACTTCTCTGCCAACTGATCGCGCGATATTTTTCCGTAATTGCCGCGTACGCGAAACGTTCAGCTTGGGAAAACAAGGGGAAGATCGGCATCGAATACAATTTATTGCGGAATCGTCATCGTAAACATCGTTATTGCGAGGGCGCTCTCCAGAAACGGGTAGCCCCCCACTTTCGACGAACGAATAACGCCGATGGTCGATCGGTTCTGCCGCGGTGCGTAGACGGGGCGCGTACGGCAGAAGTTCAGAAAACATTTGTCGAAATATAATTTACGGTTCGTTAGTCGTTGACATTATTATCCCAGTATCGCGCAGCGACAACGACATTTCCCAATGATCCGTTTCTCTTCCCCCCCCCCCCCCCCCCCCCCCCCCCCCCCCCCGTGACCTCAACGGGCACACATTCGGCAAGCGTACGAGTCGAGCGAACGATCGATCACCGTCGACCGATCAAAACACGTCTCGTTCGTGACGCCCGTCGAATTTTTCCGTTTCAAATAATCCTCTCGATGCGAAACGCGACGTCGAAAAAAATGATCCTCGTTTCATCCGTATCCAATGCGAGGTAAACTTGATAATTCGAAAATAACGATATCCGCGGGAAGCTTCCGCGTGCTGTTCTCCGACGCGCGAATTTGGCCGACTCCGACATTCGTCGGAATACTTACGATGCGATACGTTGCGCAGCAACGACGCGGCTCGATTTAGCAAGTTGATATCGTACAGGTTCGTACTCTCCGAAATGTTGCGTTTTCGATACTCGAAATAACGCGAGTTTGGGATTCGAAAAAACGAGCGGCGAAATCGGCAAACGGAGACGGGCCGTCCCTCGCTTCGATCCGGCAAAAACTCCGTAATTGCGTCGAATGTAAAAATTGTTGCGAAGAATATTCGACATATTAGGGCGTTGATTCAACGCAATCGTTAGAGTTGTTCTAATAGTGGCGTTTTTCAACGCGACAAAATGTTGTTTGGCACCAAGATAACACTTTTTAAACGTTACTCCGATGTTGGTTCGCGTTACCTTCTTAACACGGAGCGTGTTGAAAAAGCGCTAATTTTATGTAAAAAAAAAAAAAACGTCGTTAACGCAAAGTTTTGCGTCAAATTTGACGGAATTTTTTTTCCGCGTAGGTATAGGCTCTCGATTTTTGAATACATCAGCAGCGACTCGGTAGTTTCGGAATACGAGAAATCGGCAATGGCCGGTCATGTCGTACCTAGTCGGGCGATAACCCGACGAGAACACCGAACAACGAGGAGAAGAGATCGGGGGTCGGAAGCGCGCGGGGTTCAACGGCGAGCAATTCGGCGTTTCGCCGCGATCCCCCCTTTCACTCGCGTCTCGCATCGCTCGTCAGTCGTCGTCGTCGTCGTCGTCGTCGTATCAGTCCTCGGTATCGTTTCTCCGTTTCGTCCTCGTCTCGCTCGCTCTTCGAGCGGTGGAGGAGAGAGCGGGAGTTTCGGATAGAAGGGAAAACCGCGATCTCCCCCAACGGGCACGGATCGGCCCCCGAGCATTACGGGGTATCCATTTATCTTACTTAAGACCGACGCGGAGGAATGTATACCCCGGGCCGTGGTACCGGCCACGCGGGACCGAGGTTCCGGCGGGGCTCTTCTCGGGTTTCTCTTCCTTCTCCTCGCCTTACCTTTTCTCTGCTCGTGACACGGTAGGAGCGGGGCAGGAAACACACGCGGGGTGGGAAGGTCACGTTCCTCGTTCCGGGTACGCGGGTAAGGCGCGCGCGTGCGCTCGCTCGAGCCATCTTTTTCAACTACGAGCCAGCGTTCGCCGGTCGCGGCGGCGCGTCGCGCGACGCGATTGTTACGCAAATTTGTTACCACCATTTCGAACAATTCGATTCGAGCACCGGTCTCATTGCCGCGCGTCGGATACTCACGGAACACGAACGATCGGCGAAGGTTGACGCGGGGGGGGGGGGGGGGGGGGGGGGACCGGTGGTATACCATCGCGGTCGAATCGGCGTTGCCTTCGCAACGACGGTAAATAACCCGGAGGTAATTCGACGCGACGCGTCGCTTGACATTATCAACGGCAAAGGCAAAGTTCTCGAACGGGCCGTACGTCGGGGGGATTTTTGTAAGTAGCGGAGCAGCGAAACGAATCGTTCGTCGCTCCGATCACGTTTACGCGTAGGTACGTGGTAGTTCTGGGCTCCGGGTCATCGGTTCCGATGCCTGCCTCTCTACCGGACTTCCAGGTTAACGGAACTTTGGTTGTTTTTCTTTTTTTGTTGCTTTTCATTTTCCTCTTCCCTCTCCGCCCGTGCTCGATGCTGGTACCTACGCGTACGTACGTCGGACGGAATCACGGTGATTCGATTATGCCCTTCGCGAAATCACCGAGGGCACGATTACGCGTACGTAGAGGCGTAGGCGCACGGGTACCGGCGAACCGAAGACTCGCAACGGATATACAATATTCCACGCGTCGACGGGTTTCGCGACACGCGACCGTGTCGATTTTCATAACTGCATAAAACGAACGAGAGACCTTCCCGTGGGCTTTGTTTCCCCCTCGTCTCGGGGGCATCGACGAATTTATCGCGAGAAAAATTAGTCGTCGAGCGTACGAAGGTGGGGGCGAGGAGAACGGGGATGGCGGTTTGGAATATCTCTTCGAAATTCCGAGCATCCCGGCGAAGCGCGCGTGTCCGGGACACGCGGGTACCTGGAACGTCGTTTATCGCGATCGACGAAGTTACCGCGGTGCGCTGGTAATCCGCGAACGAACGAACGCGCGCCCTACTCGTACGAGGATGCGTTGTCCTAATATATCAGCTCGGCTCGGTGAACTGAGCCGGAATTCTCCGAACGCAAACACCTTTTCGAACGCAAACGCAACTCGCGAGGGCGGGACGTTTCGTTGCCCTCCGACGCGGTCGACGATAGGGAAATACGACGATGGGAGCAGGAGAAGAAGGAGTAAATCCGAGAAGCGGTCGCGATCATCGATCGATTACCGTCCGGCGCGACGCGACGGATTGTTATTAACGCGACGATCGACAAAACCCAATCGTTAATCAGGGAACGCGGAGACGCAAATAAATTATACGCTTTTCGAAACGTTGTGTGTGGACAGGTGTGCGCGGGGTCTCGGCTGCAGCGTAAGTCGCGCGGCTGTTTTCCTCGTTCGCGTGAATCGTACTTCGATGAAAGTCGGCTCCTATCGTCGTCATATTTTCCAGTGACCTCAGTTACAGAGAAGCGGCCCAGCGCGATCGATCGATCGAGATGAAGTTTTTCACCGTTCTGCTCCTGGCCATCTACCTCGCGGGCGTTGTTCGCTCGAGCACCGTTTCGGAATACTTGGACGATTTGTTCGGTGACTGGTTCATCGACGATTCGACCGTTGACGATCGCCGAAAACCGACCGGAACGAGGCATCGTTCCGGTGCGTTGTCCGAATTTTTCAACCTGTTTGGTCTCGACGACGACGACGACGACGACGACGACGACGACGGCCCCGTGAACGACGACTACAGCGACGGCGGCGTCGGCAGCCGCGATTACGGCTACGTCTACGGCTACGACGATCCAGGTCAGTTGACGCGCGGTGGTTTCTTACCGCGTTCGAAGCCGCTTAATTTGGCTAATTCGCCGTTTAGGAAAAGAAACGCAAATGGAGCGGCCGCCACTCGGACGTCCGTCCCAACGCTCACCCGAGTATCGCGGTCCAGCCGTATACCCGTATCGATATCGTCCGTCGGCCGATCGACCAACGCAACCGTCAGGATCGTACGAGCAAGGTAATCGTCATTGTCGTTGCGCGATCGCTTAGAACGCGAAAGAAACTTCAGGGATCGGAGAACCGGGGTGGGGGATCCGGGTGTTGCCCGAGGAACGATCGGGACGAGGTCCTTCGGGGAAACTTTACGACGGGGGATAACGACGCTCGAGATCCCTAATTGGGAAATAATGAGGGATAAGCGATTCGGGTTTCTAAAAAAGCGAACGGGCTCGTTCGATTACCGCGCGAGTCGTTGATCTCGCCCGATACTTTTTCTCTTCCAGTTCGACGTCCCACCGAATACGACGACCCGGATGCTCGCGAATCGACGTACCCGGGACAGCCACCGTCGTCGTCCGCTCCGTCATCTTCGTCGTCTTATCGAACGCGCGAGTCGTCGCCGCCGCATCAGGAACCGTTCGCGCGGTCTTACCCCGCGCAGTTCTACCCGCAGGAATCCCCGCCGTGCCACGAGAACCCGCCACGGCCGTTCCCGGAACAATATTCGCCGAGACACGAGCAACAACCATTCGATGGATATCCTCGACAATTCCAACAACGATATCTACCGCAAACGGCGCGGGAATATCCACCGCAGGATCTACCTCCGCAGCCGTACCCGCGACAAACTCCTCAACGGTATCCTCAACGGTATCCCCAACAAAATATTCAACAGTACGCGCCACAGAATTCCCCGCAATATTCTCCGGATAACACGGAGCAGTATCCGCGGACGAATCCTCAGCAATATCCGCGCCAAGATCCTCAGCTGTACCCGCAAGAAATTGCCCAGCAATATCCACAACAATCTTCCCAGCCGTATAACCAACCGGACCCTCAGTCGTATCCGCAACCAAATTCTCAGCAACAGAATCCGCAACGGAATCCTCCTCGTCCGTATCAGCAAGAATATCCTCCGCAATACCCGCAACAATATCCGCCGCAATATTCGCCGCAATATTCTCAGGAATACCCCCCCCAGGGATATCCCCAGCAATATCCGCAACGGAACGAGCAACGATATCCGCAACAAGATCCTCGACAGTATTCGCAACAGTATCCGCAACAAGAATCGGTAAATTCACCGCAGCAAATGGTACCGCCTTCCGCTATGCCGCCGCCGCCGCCGCCGCCGCCGCCGCAGTCTTCTCCCGCGATAACGACGATCGCACCACAAACGACGACATCGCCGGCGACGGCGGCAGCGGCCGCTCCAGCAACAACACCGACGCCAACATCGACTCCGACGCCGACGCCGACACCGACACCGACACCGACGCCGACACCGACACCGATATCGACGCCAACCACCACAACGACGGCGCCCGTTTCGCCGTAGCGCTAAAAAACGTCGAGAAACTTTCGCGCGATCGTATGTAATGTGTATGCATGATCGTATCAACATCTCTGGAACAGAAAGTCGTCCGAGGAATCGACCCTGCTACGAGGAAACCGGGGACGGAGACGGGTGTGCGATACTTACTCGACCGTTATAGGAGCCGCGTGCGAGGTTACCGCGGGAGGAGCAGAGATTTCGCGTTCCGGCTATAATAGCCATATACTGTACTATACGGTATATACCGTATATACCGTAGTATATATATAAGTATACGTACGATCAGCAATATTGCGTCGTCTCCTCTCGCCGCGGGGGGCACGGCGATCCGCGCGTCTTTAGCTTTCCCTCCTCGCGTACATTCCTCGCATTCGTCGATTCGTTGGCCAGATATGACAGCAGCGAAGGGGGATGCGCGCAAGTCCGTTCACCTGTTTCGCGGACGTCGAACGAAAAGCTCGCGCGATCGCTGCTGTTCCCCGCGCGGTAACCGGCCGTTGCGAAACCCTCGCCAACCCTCGAGGTGCGATGGGTAAACGATCCTCCGTGTTCGGTCGACCAGAAATACGGCCAACCTTGCTGTAAGCACCAATGACAACAACGCGAAATATTCTATCTCGTTGTTCCTTACAAATTCGTTATCCACGAGAAGAATCTCGGACTGATCGGGGCAATTAGTTTTTATCGGATATCTCATTGCTATAATTGAAAACAGGATTGACGATTTTCTTTGCGTTTTATTCGTTCCGATTGTTGTTGTTGTTGTTGTTGTTGTTGTTGGGATGGTGGTGGTGTCGTTGTCGTTGTCGTTATTATAAAATTATAATAATTATTATTATCATTATCATCATTGTTGTTGTTATCGTTGTTGTCGTTGCTGCTGTTGTTGCGATTATCATTATTATTGTTATTCTTATTGTTATTTCGATGAACCTCGAAAACTCGCGCGAATGCTCGTAGCGAACTTTAGCGTCGTCGAATACCCAATCCGGGGACGACCACCTTGCGAACAACGCGCGAAGCTTTTTGTTGGTCCGACGAGGAAAGCTTCCGCGTCCCGTCGCGCCGAAAAATGGTCCCAAGATCATTATACCGTCGCGAGGTCTGTGGTCGTTCGGTCGACTTCTCGATCGAACTTATCACGTTCGACGTTCGACGTTCGACGCGACGTCACGATAACGGGGTTTGTAACGGGCTTTGAAAACGCTTGGCGCGTTAATTTCGTTACATCCGTCGAAATTGATGGAAAACATACCTCTCGAGCGAGATTGACGCGAAAGGCAAATGAAAATCGCGCAAGGTCGAGGTTTAGGAGGTACCTACCTCGTTCGAATTCTCGCGAACAGCGTTCAAAAGCAGCGTCGCGCGCGGCCCCTTGGTCGCGAGACGCGAAGTCTTCAGCGCTCGGGAAGAGTGCTTTCGTCCCGCAAGTTCGCGCGTAGCGGATACGGGCGTCGCGATAAATTCGCTCCCGTCGACAGCGGGAAGGTTTCGCTGGCCGAAATTGTACGATAATAATTCGAGGTATCACTTACCTGTTCCATCGTTCCCCCCTCCGGGAATATCCGCGATCGATACGCATCCTATCGAACACGAATCCCTAACCGCGGAAAATCTACGACGCTTACCACCGCTGTACCGCCGTCTTCGTAATACGCCGTAAAAAACGCGAACCCGTCCGCGCGTCGCGTGAAACGGGAAAAATACCTTCTCGACCGTTTGACCTTCGTTGCACTCGGGGACGGGGGAAGAGAATTCGCCGAGGCGCTGTTATGCGGGGGAGAAAAAGCGCGAACGAACGATGACGAGAGCAAACGGACAAACAAACGAAATCTTTGTCGAATAATTCGAGAACAGCCGTTTGGAACGGGTAAGAAATTCACATTCGAGCAATTATCTTACGGATCGTGATTTATTTACAAGAGTCGAATACTATATTATAATACTATTTACAATAGCCCCGACAGTCTCGATTTGGGATAAAATGCCGGGGATCAGAAGATGCCTCTCGACGCTCGCACGCGTACCAGAAATACCCCGGCATCGAGGAAACAAACGAATGACTCGGGGCGGGACGGGGCGACGACGGATCGTACGTACGTGTACGTAAGCATTACGGCGCGTTACGAGGAATCGTAGTCGAAAGCTCGAGGGCACGCGAACGGTGCGTGAAAAGATGGGGAACGCGAACCGGAGGGGACGCGATTTCTACCGATCCTACGCGTATACGTTCGCGCACGGGTACCGCGCGCGTTCGATCGCGGCGAGAATCCGTCGTCGTCGTCGTCGTCGGAGGCACCGGGCACGCGCGCGTTTCGGCTCGATAATCGAATCGATAATCGCCTCGGTCTCCGTTCTCCCTGTTCACCGCGGTGACCGCGACGACTTGGAAACATCGCCGGTGCCGCGTCGCAGGTAGCCGATCGATCGGCAGGACCCTTGAATTTTCGGGAGCAGTTGTCGCGGAACGCACGCGTCGGAATCGGAGGGGTGGGGGGGGAGCGGGAGAGGGCGGGGAGGGTGGGGGCACGAACGAACTCGCGGCGGCTTCGCCGCATTATCTGGACCGGCCGAGGAGAAGGGCCACGGCCACGAGGATTATCCTCGACGTCGGAGATCCCGCTGCGGTATTTCCGTGCTGCATCGCGGCAGGATGTTCGCCTGCAACACGAAATTTTTTCTCGTTTCCAATATCACACGCGTATAAGCCGGCGACTCGAATAATCGAGCACAGACTCGTGCCAAAGCACCTGGCGGCTGGATTTTTCCTTAGCAGGTGAACGAAAACCAAAGATCGCGGCAAGGATTCTCGAACGTAACGCGCGTTCGGGAACACGCGGAGATCCTCGGAAAGTTTTCACCCGTGAAAATTCACGGCAGGAAATTGATTCTCGCTCAGGTTTGAAATCGCGCGAAAGCGTCGTTGGAGTACTCGAACATTCTTCTACGAGCGACGAGTTGTATTTTAACGACCTTATCAACGTTAATCGATCACGTTCGAGAGACTCGAGATGGGACAGCCGGGATCACGTTATTACGGAAACGACGAGTAAATTATTACCATCCCCGTTCCGCGTAATCGGATTAGTGCATGCTCCAAAAATTTTCATTTCACGTCGCGAGGATCCCCGCGGTGCGATACCTTCCCGTCGCCGCGGACCGTAATATGCGGGGAGAAGAGTGGAAATAATTCCGGAAAATGTCGAAAACCGACGAGATGGTTCCACGGCGGTGGCGACGGCGGCGGTGGGGACGGTGGTCGTAGCGGAGGGGGGGGGGGGGGGGGGCGCGATAGAGAAGCCGTAATTGGCCTTTCGCTATCCTGCCCCGAAACAATTGGACGTCGATTAAACGCGATCCTCTCCGTCGCGCGAGTAAATGCGCCAAAACGCGACGATAATGCTTTCGGCGATGCGGTAACTCGCGACAAAGGTGACGCGCGAGTCCGTCCGTCTCGTTCCAATTTGCAGCGCTCGACTCGCGCGCGTGTCCACCGTGCGTGAGTGATTCCGCGTTCCCATGGCAGCTCGAGTCCGGTGGAATTGCCACCTGCAAATCCATGGATCTCGCGACGTGGAATTAATCAACCCTACGCCACCGTGCCCGCCGTAGATGCGGTCGCGAAGGAGACAGCGATAAAAATTGAGAAACAAAGCCGATAATTACCGGCGAAAATCACGGCGATGGGGGGGGGGGGAGAACGCGGAGACAAAAAATACTCGGGAGCGCGCGAGGCAACGAACTCGGAAGGTTACCCGAGAACCAAGATTGGAAAGTTCTCCCGCGACGAATAAGTACCTATCTACGCGATCGAAGATACGACGACGACGACGACCCGGATAACCATCGCGAAGCGGGGCAAATGACCAAACGAAACGGGAACGGGGGAAGAACGGAAGTGGGAAATGGCGGGCAAGAGACTGTGGCGGAGGAACGACGGACGTGAGATGCGACGAGAACGGAGGAGATCGATCGATGGATTGGCTCGCTTACGCCTTCGAGAAGATAATTTCCCACCAAAGAACCATGATAACGCGATACGATTACGCGAGGTGAGAATAATCTAGCTTAACGGAATGAAAATAATACGAACGAGCGATAAACAAAAGGGGAACAAAAGCAACGTAGAAATTGCGATGATAAAATCGGAAATTAGGAATAATTACATCGGTAATTGTTGCCAACGAACTCCGTCCGTCGTTCGGTCGTTCGATCGTACGACCATCCGATCGTCCGATTGCTATCGTTGGATTCCGTAGATCTAACCAAACGGCGTCACGTTTCACGGATTCCGTCCGACCGCGGATAACCGGGGAGAGATGGCCCAACGTCGCTTGATTTTGATTTTGAATTATAATTTTATGCTTGATCTCTTCGGAATATCGTTTATTTTCCTTGACCATCCCGAAGTTAACCGTCGAAAGTTCAGTTACGAATTAAAAATAATCGTGGAAACGACGAACGATCGTAATTTTATTTGGCGATATCGATGAAAAAATGATGACCAAGTCCCCTCGATTTACCCCACCGCGTTTTTCAGCGCAACGTTCGATGTCTCGGATCGATGGGTGATCGGTGATAATCGCGTCCCGGACGATTGATCCGTCGATGCCGACGAAGCGAATAGAATAGAATAGACGGATCCGTCCGCCACCGGTCAGCTGACGATCCGACGACGGGTGAAAAATCGCGCGTTACGCGCGCCCGCGTTGTAACGCTTTCCAGCCGTACGTACGAGGGACCTGATCACCCCGTTCGAGTCGTAGACGGCAGATCAGCTGGTCGAACAATTTCACGCGCGTGATACGCGATTCGCCGCGGGGCCGAACCCTCCGAACGAACCCCCGAACCCTCGAACCTCGGCCGAAGTCTCGGTTGTGTAATTTGATAATTTGTAACGTTGCGAATCGGTTCGCTAAAGAACTATTCGGCGAGCCAAGGGACGCGTAGCTGTACCTACCTACGACGAACGGCGGGTGGACCGAAGCGGTGAAATGAAATTCCGTACTCGGATGACGGATTTCATCGCGCGAATCGACCGCAACGGGACCAGCATCGTAAACGTCGGGAGTAGCGCGGTGCCCCCCCCCCCCCCCCCCCCCCCCCCGATACCTATCTACGATAAGCAGGTCCACCGATAGGTAGATAGGCGAATGTTACGCGAATATCGGGCGCGTTGGGGAGACGTTGGATAATATTTGTGGAAAATATTTGTGTTTTTATTTTACATCTGTCTCCCCGTCAACCGGAAATACGTATTTTCATCCCTCATCGCCGTCTTGCCACGCCGTCCGCAACCTTTTCCATTTGCTCCGTCGAATTTTTCCCGTCATCGGCAAACTACACGCCGCGATCACGTTTCCTCCGAAATTGTTCGTTACAACGTTCTCACGAATCGCGGACGCCTTTGTCCTTGATTGCGTGGCTTGCGTACGTGCGCCTTCGACGAATCTAATTAGTTATACGAGACCCCGCGGAGCAAGTAATCGCTTTCCTCGATTCCTTTATATCGTCACGGCGAGGTTAGACAGCGGTATTCAGTCCCGCATCTTCTATGGAAATTGACGGAAACTCGCGTTATTAATAACAACGTTCGCGGCACTTTCTTGGCTGTCCTGATCGCGCACGCGAGATACGAGTAAACGGAGATAACAAAATAATCACATCTATTATAATAGTACGAGAACTACAACAACTACTAATCATCGCGAATCAATAAGGTTATAGCTATTATGCTAATATACTTGGTAAGTTTTATTATTTTTTATGATAATTTTGACTTTTGAGAGATGGTAACCTGTAGTACTACGTATCTTCGTGGGTAAAAAATGATTGTGTCAGCATCGTACTCGCTAATAGCCCAAGATGTTACCGCGGGTCGTCAACAAAATTTACAGCAGGGTGGCTCGCGATGTTCCTCTACCATTCGACTTTCTCAATCCTCTCGCAACATCGAGGATCAGTCTCGTCTCCGAGTCGCCCGCCGGAAGAAAAATTTCGTATCGACGGCAATTCAACGATGCCTGATTTCGGTCGTTGTTCGCCGCTAGGTACGCGTCGGTCATCGCCATAGCTTTGCGCGTTC
>OZ018313.1:19150866-19184089 GCA_963969455.1 Arge pagana | reverse complement strand
GGAGCGCGCGAGAGCTGGTAGAGAAATCCAGGGGTTCGGGTAATTTCCGCATTCCTTCTCCCGTAAACCATTCCTATCCCGTAGGCCGCCGAATCGCGAGACCGTTTTCGATGCGATCTTTCACGGATACAACCTGCTCGCTCTCTCTCTCTCTCTCTCTCTCTCTCTCTCTCTCTCGCTCTCTCACGCTCGCGGGAAAATTTCGGTTTCCTCGCTCCGTTGCCTTTTCCTGGTCGATATCGATACCATATTTCTCCGGTATTGTTCGCCCTGGAACCCGTCGGACCAGCGCAAAAGATTTACCGCAACTCTTATTTAGTTAGCGCTACGCCATTTACTTGCCCGGTCTTCCCCGCCTCCGAGGAAAAATTACAAGCAAGTTCGCGTCGTGTCCTCGACCCTCCTCGAATGTTTTACCCAGGAAGGGAAAACAGGATTTCTCTCGAGCGAATATCGGGCAGAATATCATACGGGGCCATTTGTTGGTTCCACTCGACAATACCAGTCGTGAAAACGGAAAGAGAAATCGCCGGTACGACGACGCGTATGGCTGCTCCGTTCGTCGTAATCGCGACGGTTTTCCAAATCGCGGAATAACGCGGCCGAGAGTTTCGAGCGAAACTGAAATATAGCTTCGTCAAGCTGGTGAAACGAGCGTCGAAGGGACGAGCGTTTGTTTCCAAACCTCTCGCATCCGGTACATTTTCCCTCGAGGCAGTTCAGCCGGAGGATTACTTAAATGAAACGATCCCGTCGGCGCTCTCTCTCTCTCTCTCTCTCTCTCTCTCTCTCTCTCTCTCTCTCTCTCTCTCCCTTGATATCCTCGATATATCAGTCATCCGCGCTAAACCTCCAAGCAAGTAAGCCCGCGCGAGAAACGCTACCGTACTATATTCTTTAAACGGTTCTTTTCCGTTGGTTTTTCTTTTGTTTTTTGCTCTACCTCGTTTCCGTAGTAGGAATACCGATCGTAAACGCGGCCTCCCTCGAACCACGTATGGTGTTGCGGGGTTATCGGGGAGTTGTCGCGTTACGAGTGCTTTGGAAACCGAATGAGAAAATGAACGTACCCGTTTATTCGTCCTCCTGTCGTTACAATTACGTACGTAAAACGCGCGTCTCGTCAGCGGCGTAACGCGTCCGTGCGGTACGCTGGAAAAAGGTCCCGAGTTGTGGTTGGATTTTCCCTACGTTCGTACCTACAGTTTTCTCGTTCGTCGAGTATGGGTTTATACTCGTTATCGTCCATCGAGCCGGGGATCGTCGCCGGGTCGCTCGGTAGAACTAATAATTTTAATTCACGGATTCTCGCGAAACGTGTCCCGGTACCGTTTGATATTTCGACGACGGTACGCTCGCCATACAGCCGTCGCGCACGCGACCCATCTCGTAGAAATAGCATTCGTATTTCTAAATAACCCTCGACTAACTCGACACCGTTACACGTCGCGCCGTGGTTCGCGTTTTTTCCGCTTTTATTCTCACTCCCAGGCTTGAAACGGAATTGCGTTCGAACCCGGGAACCGGAATTCTTCGGTAGGGAACGGAAGGTAGGCGAGAGAAACGAGGAAAGCGCGCGCCGGGACGGGACGACGAGTAGGCGACGTTAGGATCGCGAAAGCTGCCGTGCGTTGTTCCGAAATTTCCAGGAAAATCGTAGAAACGCGGAGGAAAAATCGAGGAAAGCGGCAACGAGGAGCGAGGGCGGAAAAAGATAAGAAATCCTCGGGAAACGAACGCCGAGAGCGCGATCGATAGTTGCCTGAAAAAATGGCCACCGGAGCGATGTAATCGGAAACGTCTCGGTGTACCTTCGACCGGGCAAATTTCGCTCAGCCTCCACCGAATGATTCCATCGCACCGACGGTTACTTCGCGCGGTTCGGCAATCTCGCGGGGAACAATTAAAGTGTCGCCTCCGATCTTTAAAAAATCGCCGCGGGAATAACGGTGATTGATTGATTATCGGTGTGTTACGAGCCTCGAGCGTCCCTTTCCTTTGTCTCGCCCGTACGGGTGATTGATTTGTATTTTTCACTTTTCAATTTTCAGTTTTCAGTTTTCAGTTTTCAGCTTTCGTTCGACGTTTGTTATTTTTCACCATTCCCGCTTCTACGCTTCGGAATTATTCGCGTTTCAATCGCCGCGTAATTACACGTTTTCGCTTACCGCAAGCGGAAGGGTGCCGCGAGGGAGAGTTTCGCGACTCCCGTTTTGCTCGTGCTGACACGACTCCCCGTCCCTGTCCTTCGCTCGAATATATACCGTCCCGGCGACTCGGTATAGCGCGTTATCTCTTGGCTCTGTCGTATCGGTAACGTCGCCTCGCGTCACCTCGAATCGCCAAACCTCGTACCTACGTTCCCTTAAACGCATCGAGTTTCGCGCCGGGCCGCCGGGTCGCCGAGTTCCCGAGAGCCATCGTTCGCGATCCGCTCGGAGTTTGTTCCCTCGACTCCGACGTCCCCGTCTCTTCCCGGCTGCTGTCGCGCGCCGAGACGAATTTATTCGCCAGAAATTACATCGGTCGGCCAGAAGACCGTGGCGGAGACTACCGCGGACCAGTTTATACATATATATATATATATATATATATATATATATATATATATATATATATATATATATATATATATATATAGATGGAATCAGGGGGGGGGGGGCAGAGGCAGAGGCAGCGGACGAGATTAGCCGATGTACGGCGACGACGACGACGACGACGACGACGACGACGACGAGAACGATGAACGCGATTATTCGGAGGTCAGATATAGAACGGAAAATACCCAGAGATCGACGGAGAATCAGCAGAAACGTTCGGAGTGATAAGGGAACATCGTCTTTTACAAGCGGGTAACGCCGCATACGCGCGAGTCGGAAAAAAGCCGAGATAACTGGCGTGGCTCGAGCACGCGGAAGCGAAATGTGGTCGGATCGTGTTACCGGAAATCGACGAAACGATCGGCATCCGCGAACGTACGCCGCAAAACGTCGGGTCGCTCGTGTGCCCCGAACGCGCGAGTCGAAGGAGCAAAAAGGGTTCGTAAAAAGCGAAAGACCGACTTTGGTAAACGGAATGGTTCGACTGCGTACCAACCGACCGGTCGGACGGCACCTCGATTAATCTACGTCGCTGGTCACGGACGAGGTTCGCCCGTTCGTTCGCCGCTACGAGTTTTTGCCGACTCGTCGGAAATCTGTCATTCTCACTTGTTTCTCGAGGAGATTCGCCCAGCCTCGCCTACCGGGTACCGCCACCGCCACCACGCGGGTTTGCAAGAGGGAAGACGCGAGAGTCGCGGGTTCGCTTGGCCCCCGTCCCGAGATAGCGTAGGAGAAGCTCGAGCAATCGCAAGCGCCGAGATCGCAATTTCGACTCGGTTAGCGTCGCGAACGAGGTTCAACGAAGAAAATCGAACGACGGTACGTCGTACATAGGTACGAGAGCCCGCGGAGGACGAGATCCGGCGACGGGGCGAGGTGAGACAGCGGTGACGTCGCTTATCCCGCTATTTCGGCTTTAATATACATTTTTCCCAGGCGTCGTCGAAGCGAAGGGGAAAAGCAATATGCGGAGGGGTCAATTTTGCGGCGAGGGGTGTTCGACGGTCGGTTCACCGTCTCGTCGACGATACGGTGGCCAACGCCCGGATGTACGTCCCTGTCCCTGTACCTTCGAACTCGAGCCTCTTCGACCGTGCGACAGATTTCGCCTTCTCATAATCGTACCTGTTGCCAATTTCTAATCCGCTCTCCCATGGGCGCCTCGTTTTCCGCCGGTATTTCCGTCGATTCGTCGGTACCGATACGATCATTTTCCCGTCTCCCAGCGCGGTCAAATGTTTTCCTTCGTTCCTCTCCGACCGGGAATGTCTTCCCGAAGTTCTTTGTACGCGTACCTACGCGCGGACGTCTCGGGATGGTGTAGGTAAGTAGATGAATGAAATCCTTACGCGATTACGGATGCCCTATCGCGGATACTTCGAAGAATCACCGGCAACCGAGCGGTGAATTTTCCGTCGCCTCCCGATATGCCATACCTACTACGTATACATATTTCGCGTTATCGCCAGACTCCAAACGGCCCGACTCCTCGCGCGTCTCTTTCCGCGGCCACGCCGGAAATAGCTCTCGCCCTCGCGTCTACCGTTTCGGTAGAGTGGTAACGGTAAAATCGAGCGCCGAACCAGATACGTACGGGATTAATGCATCTGGCTCGGCAAGGCAACCGGGCAAGTCCTTTCGCAGCCTCGATGTCGCGTCGTCGCGCGTCGAGTCGGCAACGATGACGACGACGCCGACGTTGAGGATAACAACGACGAATCGCGGAGGCGTACGGAACGAAATGAAAATGCGGGTAACGGCGAGGACGAGAGCGAGTAAGCGGAGGAGGATCGCGCGATCGACGCTCGACGCGAGAGCTACCCACGCGAGCCGGCGAAGGAGGAAGCGATACGAGGAAAAACAGCGAGAGGCCGGAGACCGGCGATATCAATGGGGGACACGTACGAGGCGGCTAGGGCGGAAATAAAGAAATGGAAAAGAGAAACTAGGGGATAAGAATCGCGATTATCTCCCGCTGTTATCTCCTGCCACGGAAACGAACGGTCCGCGTCCCCGTCTAATCTTCGCAGAGATTAGGTCTGGATAGACGGCAGAGGCATGGAAACGAGACGAATTTCGGGATACGAGCGTAGGGAGGAGAGGTAGGAATCCTCGCGAGAAGTCCCGTTACCCGACTGCGCGTTATACCCTTCGGTATTACGTACCAAAGTATATCTCGTTATCAAAGATGAGAAAATGATCCGCGCGCGGTTCGTATTTTCATTCAAAGATTTCGCGGGGACGTCGCCGGGATGAAATTCATTGCCCGAATCGCAGATCCGTCGACCGGGACGAGGAGGGAACGAATATCATTCCCGTCGCGTCGCGTTGCATTTTCCTTTCGCGTCGCTCGTTCTCGTTTTCCGCCCAACTTCCGCATCGTCCCGCTCTCCCCCGCGACTCGAGTTTCCTCCCTTCTTATCGCTTTTCTTTCCTCTGTCGCGAGGTTTCCCCGTTCGTCCCGGCGCGCGTCTTTCATCGTCTCGTACCTCGCGCGTTTCGATCGGACGCTCGCGAGATCTTTCTGTTCGTTGGATTTTCAATCGCGAGCCGTTCTCGCTCGTTGCAATATCCGCTTTCCTCGTTCGCCGTTGCCTTCCGTGCATCCTCGCCGCGGCGGTCGAAATATTTGCACCGAGATCGGGGGGGGGGGGGGGGGGGGGGGGGGGGGGGGGGGGGTCGGGCTCGAGCTCGCGATCGTAAAGACTTCCACGTCGCCGCGCGAAAGGATTTCCCCGAGTCGTCGCGCGGCGTTGCTCCGTCTCCGGAATCTCGAAATGATTTACGAGACAAAAATTGAATCGGGTGCCGGGGTCGCGCGGGTGATTTTTCGACTCTCTTCCCTCTACTACGTTACGTACACCGTGATTTAGCCGGCTGTCGTCGTTCCGGCTGTATCCCGCGTTTCGCGAAAACCCCCGCTGCTGGCCATCGATGATCGTCGACCCCTTCTCCTCGCGTAGGCGTAACGCGGATTCGCCGTTGAAAGTTTTCTCGGATCGTGCTCTCGATTCGCGTACGATTCGGATATATTGGCATCGGCATCGTTGTCGTTGTCGTTGTTGTGGTTTTTGTTTGGATTCGCAGGGTAAGTACGCGTAGGTAAGCGCAACGCGAGCCCTTCCACCGATAAGGGTACGCGTTTCTCCCGCCTCGGCAGCTTGTCCCCCCCCCCCCCCCCCCCCCACCTACCTGCGATCTCGCGCGCGGTCGGGTAGAGGCGAAAGCGCGCGTCGTCGAGTCTGACGCGATCGCGACGAGCAGCGAACCTTATTAGCAGCGCCATCGTTGCGAAACGAGGAGCGACGGCAGGGGAAAGGGCGAATCGATTTGGAAACGCGTCCCGATATATCTCACGAGTATCGCTCCGCGTTGCCGCACGGTTTGTTCGTCGACGCACGTTTCGCGAATCAAGCAAGTCGCGTTGCCGGGCTCCGCTCGTTTCGCGATTCCCCTCGTGAGTCGAGTAAAAAATGTAAAATCTCCTCGTTGTTTTCTTCTCGTTACCGGAAAAACGAGTTTCGAACCGATCGCGGCCTTGAACGGAACGGGACGACCAATTTCCATCGTCGGCTGTTTTTTTTTCACGATAATAAATACCGCGAGAAACGCAACTTCGTCCCTTCGGGTCTCGTCTCGCGGCTCGGTACCCGTTCCGCGATCACGAATCTTCCAACGCGATATTGGTCGGGCCGAAACGATGGCGATTTCAACGTCGTCGACGAATAACGAGGTCGTCGAATATCCGCGAAGGAACAATTGGCTTCGCGTCGTTTTCCCCACTGATTTTACTTCTCCCCCCCCCCCCCCCCCCCGCCCCCTTCCCGATCCCGTCTCGAACGAACGATTCTCGCGGACGGAATGCGTCGACGAAGAACCGGAGCTCGATCGAGGTATCGAACGAAAAATCGAACCGAAGGTAGCGGCGTCGACGAAGGGTCGGATTATTCCGTTGCGATCGAATTCCTTTAACGAGGAAATACTTTGCAGTCGAACAACGAAGGCGGAGCGTGATTAAAGCGAGACGCAACGTGCCACGGAACGTAATTGAAAATCTGTCAAATTCACAGGATTTCGTTGGAAATCAACGGGCATATTGTCGTTGAAAAATCAATCTCGCTGCAGCCAGCTTGGAATTCGTTCGTTCGCAGTTCGTGCTACGGGGGTGATCCGGTCAGGCTTCAAATCGTCCCGAGGCAGATATTATTTCTCGAATTTCAAACCGGTTGACGAATGCTCGCGATACATCCGCGTATATTACTTACCAGGCGGTAGACCGACGGTAGGCGGCAAAGCAGCGTATGTGTTTCCCTCGCGGGCACCGGCTCGCGAGATTTTCGTCGCGAGCGAATGAAAAAACTGCTCCCCGAGCAAGGTTGCAGAGCGATGCCCCAAAGTGGGAGAACTTTCGCTTTCGTCTATGTATTCGCACCGCGTACCTCGTCACGGTTTTCCTCGTAATATCAGCGCGAGTTGTGCGGGTTCGACCTCGTCGAATCGATGCGTCGAGGAAGAAACTTAACCGTCGCTGATACCTCTCCCCGCAGGGACGAACGTCGCAACAAGATCGAACGAAAGAAAAAGAGTAGTAGATGGAGAAAAAAAGAAAGGAAGATAAACGCGACAGCGCGCATCGAACGGTGCGCGGAATGGGAATCGTACGTCCCCGACGTACCGGAATGGGAATCGTACGTCCCCGACGTACCTACTAAGGGGGATAATAATAAAAAGATAATAATGATAGGTTAATAATAGTCGCGAGCTGTCGTTAGGCATCAACACCGACGTTTCTCATCCGTGTCCGACGATAAGATACGACGCGCGATTCGCCCGAAGGGACGACGTTCAACGTTTCGTCCGGCGATCTTTTCGACGAAGATCCGGCGTTCTTTTTTTTTCTTCCAAGCTCGAAATCGTCCGATGCTTTTGTGCTCGTATCGTTGACGCGCGTATATTACCGAGCCTCGCCTCGCCTCGCCTCGCCTCGCCTCGCCTCGCCTCGCCTCGCCTCGCCTCGGCGTCTCGATCGTTGTACAATGAACATCTCTTTGCGCGGATGTTTTACCTTTATCGTTCGCCGCACGATTTTTACGATCGTCGATAGATTTGGGCCGAAATTCTCGTCTCTGGTACGCGCGCGTTCTCGAGGCGCCGCGACGCGGTTGAATCTCGTGTTCGATCCCGTGCGTGCAAGTGGTATAGCCGAGTATCGAGTCGGACCGGGGCAGAGATCGGTACGCGTAGTAGCAGCAGTAGCGTGGCGGTGGTATACCTCGCATATCCCCGCGCGCTCGGAAAGAGATACACAGAAACGATAAGCGTAGCGCGGCCGGCATTTGATACTGTACACCGATAATCGTAATTACAAGTCGCGTGTTCCGTTGTTTTTATTTATTTTTTGTTCGTTGTTTACGCCGAGTCCGGCGAAGAATCGAAGAAATCTTTTCGATCAACCGGTCGGGATGCCGCGTCGCATTCGTTTTGTCGTAGTCGTGGAGGATAGGTAGGTATAGCGATATCGCCGGAACCGTTGATAGCTGCCGCAATCGCCCCCCCCCCCCACCCCCCACCCCCCCACCGCCCCGTCAGATCTCGATCTCGATCTTTTGTTGTCCAACGTTGCGCGATATGAAAAATCGAGGGGAAACGGAAGTCCGATCGCCAAGTTTGTCCGACTCTAACCTCGACGGATCTGCCGCGGTCGCCGGACAATAGCGACGCCGATACAAATTCCCGAGGAATGAAACGGGGGGCGGGGGCGAGACTCTGGCACGGTCGAAGGAGGGCGAGTCGGGGAAAAATGGATCCTGCGATTTCATCGAGATCTTGATTTCGTGGACATCGACGAGCTTCGATCGCGTACCGACGGGATGATTCGCAAAAGGAAAACTGAAGAGAGAGAAAGGGAAGAAAAGGAACACGTCGCGGTAGGAGCAGCCCGGTTTTACCTACTCGACGGGCAAACATTTCGAGCGAGAGGATACACGTTAAGCGGTAAGTAGAACGAAGGAGATGGAGTTTACGGATGAAATTGAAACGTGCTCGGGATAGCAAAGAATGGTACGCGTAGAAGTAGCGGGAATAACGCTCCTCCGTCTCTTCTCGCGATCGAAGCCGCGTACGGCTGTAGGTAGGTATCTCATTTTCGTCCCGGATTTCTCAATCTCGTTGCTCCGCGTTGCCCCGAATCGCGACTCGTCGGGGTGACGTTTTGAAACAGGGTCGTTCGATTGGAATACGAGAGCTACGACGAAATGTCCAAGGTACCGCGGATACCCGAGAAAGAGGGAAAGAAAACAAACATAGCGTAGAACGAGGTACGAACCGAACGAATCCGGGAAACGAGCCACGTCCCTCGTCTCGATCGGCCAGGATCGAGCGAGCGTTCCGTCGGGACGCGTACGAAAAAACGACTTTCTCCCGCGACAACGGTAAGTATTGCGCGACAACCGTCGGTTGAGCCCGCAAGGATAATCCTTCCCGCGTATTTCTCAACCTATCACCGATCTCGACGCTGCTGTCGTGCCACGAGAGGACGAAACTCGCGTCGCGAGTTGTTTCGAGGAGAAGAGACGATAAAGTTCGCGGGAGTCGAACGACGGGACGATGACAAAAGACGATAAAAATGTTCGTCATTTCCTTCCGAGGAGGAAGAAAAACATGCTTCGCCGGCCGTTTATTCGTATATTCGTATACGTCCGCCGCGACGTCGTCGCGTAAAAATGCTCGCGAGCTCGTACGAGGCCGGCTCGATTTTTCTTTTCCGTCGCGTTCTTTCTCCATTCGTGATTTCCGGTAACCCGTAGTTGTTTACCCTCGTTTGAACTTCCGGGAACGATTTGTTTCCTATCTTATTTCCTATCTTCGTTTGTCTCTATTTTCTATTTTCCTCGACCTCGGTACGCCCATTCGCGATGTACGGAGGTCGCTTCTTAAAAGCTTCCGGAGAGTAAGCTGCCTCGCGCGAACGGCAAGCGTACGCGACCCACCCGGGTTGCAACGCCGCGCGAGTCAGCCGACCGTACGTCTGCCTATCGAGCGCCCCCCCCCCCCCCCCCCCCGATCACGCGAGACACGGTTACGTTTGGAATCGTTTCCGGCCGAATTCGCAAATTCGCAGCTGGACGAGGGTGCACGCGTTTTTCGAAAACGAGTCCAAGCGTCGCGCTCTATCGACCGGGAAACCCTCGGCCACCGACCGCCACCGACGCGACCGTGTCGGTTAAATAGCTGTCGCGGTCGCTACTCCCCCCCCCCCTCGCGCGATTCGCTACGAGGGGCCGGTGAAGCGACTCGCCGATCACGAACGCTCGTCGTCGATCGCGAACGAACGAACGTTCGCGATATCGAAAATCGTTTCGTCGCGATCGCTCGATCGTCGTTTTGCGACGTTGCCGATCTACGCTCGGATCGATGGTTTTTCGCACGGCAACGGGGCGACTCTTCGTCGATACGTGTATCGCTATCGAAGGTTTTCGAGGGTCGTTACGGGGCAGCAAAGTGTCACGTTCGCGATAATTTTTTTTTAGACACGTTTTCGGTTCGCCTCGACGAGAACAACCGCGCCGCGATACTTCGTTTCGTCCATCGTTTCGTTCGACCGGGCATCGTTTCCGGATCGAATCGCTTCTTCTGGGTATACGACGACAACGAGGAAACGAACGACAACGATACGAGTACGAGATGACGAGTACACAGCAAGTACACAGCAAGTAACGTATCGTTCGTAGCGACCTCGTACGTGTTTTCACTTCTAAACTCGTACGTCACGGTCGGCTACTCGTTGGGGATTTCTTTCGGTTTTCAAAGGGAAAAAATAAAAGCCGCAACAACGAGGTGAAACCAGAAAATCACCACGCGGCGGGAAAAAAATCGAGGCTAACGAGTGAAAAATACCCCTCGGAGAACAAGTTTGGGGTTGAACAAAATGACGGATTTCACGAGGGGGAAATGGTTGATGCGAAATAAAGCACGGTCCTCTCGTATTCGCCAGGTTTTTCTACCGAAATTCCGCCGAGTTTTGTAACCATAAATGGATTCCGTTGTCAGCCGCATCCCAATTTTTCAACCCCGCGTACCTCCGCGCCGCGCGTTGTTTCGCGTTCTTTGCTCCGTCCTCGTACCGAGTAATTACCCTCCACCGCGTCACCCGCGGATGGCGAAAAGCCTAGCCCGTCCGAACGTCGAGACGCTTCGAGAAATCTTCCGATTATCCTGTACTATAAAATTATAGTATACGAAACGGAACCGTGAACCGGCACGGTGCGTCGTTTTTCACTTAAATTGATAATCTGCCCCCTCGCGTTCGACGTATAAAGGCGAGTGATTTGAAAAATCATTCGCAACTATGCGAATAATCCGCGTTCTCGTAAACGAATCTCGAACGAAGCCTCGTGCGAAACATCGGAGGCCTCCCCAAACGTGTACCGAAATTCCAACCATGAAATTGAGACTCGAGGAGTCTTTGTCGGACAGCGAAACGTCGCGGACGTGGTGGAATTTTAATGGCCCTCTCTTTCCCTTCGTTGGCATTACGAAGATGGGAGAAAAAACGAAAACAGATGGGGAAAAAAACAAAAGAAAAAAGCAAACAGGCAAACGGCGAACGAAAAAGACGAGCTTCGAAACGGGATCGTTCGCGAAAAACGCGCAAAAATTATATCTTTTTCGAAGTCGAGGGAATAACGAAGGATCTTATTGTCCGTTTCGTCGCGAGGAACTACAATACTCTCGCCGACAATCGGAAAGCTTCGAGTTCTCAACGTCGTATTCTCATGGAAATGGAAAACTGCGAGAGGACGAGTCGAGAGAATAAAGAATGACGATGAATTTCGTTACCGTACTTCCCACGTATTCCGCGGGGAATTCGCACCCGGCGGGTTCTCGAGTCCGTAATTACTTTCTTGTTCGCCCATCGCCGTTTCAATGAATTTCTCGCGTTTCCTTCGTCAACCTCGGGTGGCATTCGTAATCGCGTCGTATATTTCCACACCGCCGCGATGAAACAACGTTTCGATAGCGCGCCCGCGGGTCGAGCGTCGAGCTACGACGGAGGCGAGGAACAATCGGACGAACGCGGATCGGAGGAAAAGCAGACCGGGTGCGGGGTGACGTCGTTCCACCCCGTACGAGACGACGAATAATTACTCGAAGAAGTCGCGTCGCCCGTCGTCGGTTTTCTCTCCTCTCGTCTCGTCTCGTCTCGTCTCGTCTCGTTTCGTTTCGTTTCGTTCGCCCGTCACGTTGCGTTGACGGTTTCATCCCTCGACTCGGTTACACGTGAAATTTTAGGGAACGTTTCGCGACACCTTCGTAATAATACCGCCATACCGTCGCGGATGCGAGAAAACTGATCGACGAGAAGCGAAACGACGGAAGAGGGAAGCCAGCTTCGCGCGTTCGAGCTCGCGATAAGCGGAGGGGAACAAGGAGAGTCGTCCGTCGAGGAATAACGCGAATTCCTCGCGTTAAATTTCGTCGGCCGTGCTCGTTTCCATTCGAAATGGGGCGCTGCCTTTCAGAGTTTGGAAACAGCTTCGCGATTCGACATTGTCTCGAAATTCTCGTTTCTCTCGCAAGTCATGCTCGGGCAAGTCGCAACGGCGACGTTCGGATCACCCGTTCGTAACGACGTACAACGTGCTACCCGTACCGGATACGGGGCGATACGACGCGCGGATGAGAACGATCGTCCCCACCGAGGAGAAGTACGCGAAGAGATGGTTTTCCTCGTTGGCGTCATCGAGGGTGTAAAATCAATAGGGCGACCGATACTACGCGTATCCGGGGGTCGTATACGTTTTAATCGGGGAGAAAATATCGTATATTTTTTACTGATTCGTCCGAGCAACGGACGCGTCATCGACATCACCTCGATCCGGACGATCCCCTCTAACCTTAACCACCGCGGACATGCATATTCTATCGCCGCGGCGCTCTTCCCCGCGGAAAACTACCGTTCGTACCTTCGTCGAAGCGTCTCGCGATGCCGGAGAATTCGTCGCGAATCTTGGCCTCGAAAAACGGAAATGTGGCGTTGAAAATCAGAGTTTCGATTCGACGCGAATCTTCGTGATCCTTCCCAATGGAATTATCTTACCTTCGAAAATAAAATTCTCGCGTTTTCATTCCCGATAACGGGACGGGCAAAGGATGTATACGTGGGTACAAAACTCACCGCTTTGTCGCCGAGTTGTCCCACTCTGCAGTGGAGGAAGGCCGTCCGGCCCACGACCGCGGTCACGTTTCGAGCCACGTTGTTCTCGAAGTACGGCAATGTCGTCGCGTTGTGGTAAGATTCGTCCGTGTAGAGGGTAGTCGCCGCCTCGCCGTCGCGTAGTCCGTAACCTGTGTTTCCCCGTGTACGGGTAAAAGAACGAAAAACTTTAAAAATGTGGATAGAAGCGGTTATCGCCTACATCTCGTACACGGTAAAAGTGTTCCGTCGTCGTGCAAAGCGTAAAAATTGTTGCGTAGAATATTCAACAGTTTGGTGCGTTGATCAAACGCAATCGTTAGTCTTGTTCTCACGGTCCGTTGTTTCGCGGCCCACAAAAATGTTCCTCGATACCAGGGTAACATTTTTCAAACGTTATTCCTACGGCATTGGTTCGCGTTACCTTTAACACGGATCTACGCTACTCGTAACGCGGAGCTGCCGTTACCTTCGTCACAGACTCGTGGTACTTGGTCACTATACACGGAGCGTGTCGAGGTAACGCTAATTTTTCCTTTGTTGCCCATCGCGAGAAGATGGGGTGGGAGTCGAAGACGAGGCCACGCACGAGCTCGCACGACGTTAGGTTTGCGGAGACGCGCGTTCGATATAACACCCGACGCGACGTTAAATACGGTACGTTCATTTTCTTCGGAACACTCGGTCCGTGGGCAACTTTGTCTAATTCCTCGTTTGCGATGAAATATCACTCGTGAACTTCAACGATAGCGGGAACGAGAAGAAACGGAAGAAAATAAACCCGTAGCGCCGGCTCCGGTCGAGGTTTTCCGGTGATACGCGGGAGTTTTCGCCGGAAGTTAGCGGCGAGGCGCGGCGGGCAAGGGGCCGGGGCCGGGGCCGGGGCCGGGGCCAGGCCAGGTGCCAGTGATTTCGATCTCGTATTTTATTTCTTGCGGTTGTACGGCAACCGCGAGACCCCCGACGAATCCGTAATCCCGGGCCGTGCCCGTTATCGGGCGTATACGTATACTCGGTCCGATGGTACGACAGCGCGAGACACACGACCGACCGCCGCGAATATTTCCAGCCATTATTGTCATTAGCGTTATCGTTTTGCCACTCTCGTGACCATGGGGGTACGTTGTTCCGAACGAGCCCCACCGACCGGTATCAACCGCGCGGGCGAGATATCTTCGCACCCCCGTATTTACGGGGGGTTTCACGTCCAAGCGAAATCAACCGTCGTTCGTCCCCCCCCCCCCCCCCCCCCCCCCCGCTTTTCGTACGCTACCCGTGCGTCCCACTCGCGTCGGCGACGACGATGCTCGCTTTCGGTTATCGAGTCGGAAATGGCAAATATCAAACGGAATGGGCGAGAATCATCGTCGACCTCGGCGATCTTCATTCTTTCGACAAACTCCCCGCGTACAACCCGCGGAAGCATCGCGACTCCGTTGGGGACGACTCCTGGGAAGCTTTCGATCGGATTAGATTAGATTTGTTAGCATTCGCGCGCGGTTCCGTTGTACGTTTGGGAGACAACGGGGAGAAGGCTTTTCTAAGTTGGCCGCGGACGAGAGCTCGAGAGTTGTCTCGCGGGGTTGTATCGTGTTTTTCTGTTTTCGACGAGAATCGGAACCGGATAGATCTCCGCTCGTACGTAGGCACGCGCGTATTTCCGTACGTATACGAAACAACGGTGAAATCACCGAGGTGTATCGCGCCTCTGCTCTGCGCGTTTCTCGTAACGTCTCGACGGGACGGAACACGGCGCTCACCGTTAATTACTCGCTGAAATCGCGTCGGTTTTCGCGGACGGAAATTTTTCGCCGTCAACGCGGAGTACCTTATCAACTACGCGAGTACGCGCGTCGCGAACGCGCGGCGACTCTTTTGTTTCGCAATCGGGAAAAATGTGGAGCGTAGTTGAACGGAACGGGGTTCGCTACGTCTCTCGTGTAACAGACGAACGGCGCACCGACCGTACCGGAGTACGCGACGCGGTTCCATTCGGATCGTCACTTGACTTTGCTGGCTGTTGTTGGTCGTTGGTGCGGTGTTGTCGGTGGTGGCGCGTTGGAATCAGAGTATTTTCAGCGAAACGAGGCCCATTGTCGTGATCGTTTCGTCCGGCCAGCGCGATGCTCGTGACCTACGGAAACGTTGAGCTAACGAAGATGTAACGAGGAATGGCTTCGACTCGTAGCTAGGTCGCGATAATAAGTCGGACGCGACGTCGCGTGGGTCGAATCGATACGGGGATTCGAGGTCCCTCGGGTTTTATCGCTTCGTTATTCCACGAATTTGCCGAAAACACGCCGCGCGAAATCCAGTGATCGTGAAGGTAAATCCCGAAGGAAGGCGAGACTCCCGAATTACGGCTCTCTCCGCGCTAATCATTTCCCCCGATCTCGCGAAACGGATTCGTTCGTCCGAAATGTAATCTCACCTTCTAGGACACGCCTGCGAAATCCTGAAAATCTCAACGGATTCGGGAGGCGGACGAGGAACAACCTCCTCGATGAAACAACGTAGCGACGAAGCTTTTCGAGGCTCGCCGAAGGAAACGTCGCTCCGAACGATCAACGGCAACCTCGCGATGTCACGCCATCCCGCGATACGTGACCAACGAAGCTGGTGAAAAACTGTGAAAAACTGTGAAAAACTGCGGGAGCGAAAAGCCGTCCATCGGGAAACGATTTAATCGTGGCATTTCGAAACGAAACGACCTACTCGCGAGCAACGTAGCAAAGTAGCAATCTCGTAACTCGAATCCGACGATGTTTTTCGGAGCTAGGGAAATCACACATCGGGGATCGTATTAGTTTTGAAATTCGAATCGGAATTGCGACGAGGATGCCATCGATTACCCGCAGTTTTCACGATTCGAATGGAAGTTGGATTATCTGAACGCAGGTGGTATCGAATCGAGGATCATTTTACGCTTCGTGAGAAGAAAAAAATGGCGAGCAGCCGAAAGATTCGTGCTCGCTCGAGCCAAGGCGATTCGTACCGACGAGCGTGCAGGTAGGGACGCCTCTCGTGCGTGTCGCAATAAATATCGACCGCTGGCTCGCAATATTATCCCTGGAATCCGATTGGTCCGAAGGAAAAGAGCAGCGTTGAATTTATATCCTGGCAAATTATCCACGAGTCGTTTCTCAGGACTGATTTATCGCGAGGCTGCTGCTGCTCCCCCTCCTTCTCCCGATACTAGTTCCGTCGATGATCGACAACCCTACGTTGACTCTCGTTGACTTTCTCCTCCTCCTTCGCGTCGCTGGACGGTTCCCGATTTTATCGATTTATTCCGAGCCGGGTGAAATCGATCGTGCGACGATTCGTCCGCCACGCTGTCGATTCGTTCCCGTAACCTCGCTCGCGATCCGGCCTCGCTTCGTACGCCTGTCAACGTTAAATACTAACGAGTACCACGCGCGAGCCGCCGATACGATCTTCGCCCTCTCACCTCCGAAATAGGGCCGTACGACGCGGAAATTTCCAAGCCCTCGTTGCCCTCGAGCTCGAACACCTCGCGCGCACCACGGCCGAATCGCGTGTCGCGGAAACGTCGGATCGAACGAACGACGTCCCCTCGAAATCGCAAGGGGATCGAGAGTTTCGAGGCCGGCGCGACGCGGACGTACGGAGAGTTCGAGCATAATTTCAAAAGTGTCGCGACGCGCAGGTTTTAATAGGTATTCGAGGCTCGAGGCTCGAGGCTCGAGGCTCGAGGCTCGTTACTCGGAGAAAATTAAGACATATTTTCCGAAAAGTTTAGTCGACAAATCTTCGGAACAAACGACCCGACTCGAGGAGCAGCCGTAACGACGACGACGACCAGCTACCGCCCACGCGCGACGCTCTCGCGTTCTCGCGTTCTCGCGTTCCCGCGCTCTCCTCGTCCCTTTCTTTGCCTGCTCGCTCGCCTGTTCCTCCTCCCCCTCCTCCTCCTCCTCCTCCTCCTCCCTGTCCGTGGCTGTGTCCCCGTCGCTCCCCGCGACTTATCATTCCGCGCACCGCTGACCGTCCCTCGCTTGCTAACCTTCCGCGAACTCGAACTCGAACTCGAACTCGAACTCGAGCTACGCGCCCGTACATACTACTTGGCCGTGCCCGAGCGCGACGTCGAACGACGAACCACCACCGTCCACGTCGATGTTCGGGGACGAGCACGATGCGCGAGGGAAGGAGCGCGCGGTGAATGAAAACGAGGTAAAGCAAGGTGGAGCAAAGCGAGGTGAGCGGCGTGAGAAGAAAATAGGAAATACCGTAAAATAAAATACGCGAAGCGCGATCGGGTTTGCCCGCTCGTTCGAAAACGCGCAGTCGTTTATAACCGCTATCGGCGAGCTACGTCGTTCGCGCGTTACCGAATACCCGCGCCGAACTGTCTCCTCCTACGCGCATCTTTCTCATTTTCTCGCTAACATTTTCCAGTAAATCTCTCGTCCGTGGTATCCATTTCGTCGACCCTTTTTTCGGTCGGTTCGATAACCGAAGATCCCCCCCCCCCCGAATCTTCGATTTGTCTATCGGTTTTCCCTCCCGCGGCCCGAACGAAAGCCCGTCACCGGACTAGGTAATTTCGGTCGCGTTCGTACGCGGCTTTTCGCGTTCGTCGTTTACCTTGTCAGTACGGCGACAGCCTCGGCGAGATTCGTTCCGTCGGAAAATAACATCGATCGAGAATACTTTCGCGACGATATCTCGATTCCTCGACCAAATCCATCGTTGCAATCGCGGGGATATTCGGAAACGTCGTCGCTCGGTCGGTCCGGGTTCGTACGGGAGAAGCGTAGAAGCTCGTCGTCCACCCGTCTCCTTTTTACCGCCGATCCTGTTGTCGCCGACCGTCGTCGTCCAACGAGGGATACCGCGACGTCGGAGCAAGTTTTTTTTTCTCCTCGCTCGCGTCGGCGATCGAGAAGAGTTTTAGCGTCGCGATGCTCCGGTAACGGTGCCCAGAGAATTTTCACGTCGCGCAGCCGAAGTTTTCTCGCAGGAATTTCGCGGTCGGGAGCACGATTTCGTCGAGTCCCGGACGTTTGCACGGCCCGGAGCGCCCGCGGGTCAAGGATAACCTCGTCAAGGATGCCTCGAGACATTTCCGGATTCCCTCGCTGGGAATACAAATGTTGTAAAACCGTCGGAGAAGGAAACGAGGAAAATTCGTCGAACGCCGGAGCAAAGTTTGGAGGAGGACGGGAATTCGGATAGCGCGTCGAAGATTTGACGGAAAACTCCCGAAGGATAACATTACCGATGCGAAACCCGAGGCTACGGACCGTTCGAAAAACGATATTCGTCCCGTAGCCGAACTCGGTCGGGACGACGTTGTGTATTCGGGCGCTCGGATATTGTTCGAAACACGCGAAATATTCGTACGAGCAATCGAATATTCGCTCGAGTTTCCAATTCTTTGCCACTTTTTATTCTAGAATAATAGCGGAATATTCCGTTATTCCAGGCGGAATAGAGGATTTTCCCAAGCATCATCGCGACCCCGGATTCGGATCGATCCCAATTGCTTTCAATCCTGGAGCGAAACGATCGGAGGATCGGATCAACGTCCCGCTTCGGCGCATTTTTTCTTTCCCCTTTTTTGGTTAAAACGCGGCAATCTCTATTTTCGATTCCTCGAAATATCACGATCGCGGAGCGTCGCGTTGGGAATTACGGAATATTCTATCCCGACGCTTCGAATAGGAATGATTAGTACGGCGCGGGAACGAGGAGGAACCGCGAACGACGAGGAATGGAACGAGGTTCGGTCGTCGATCGGCTGAAATTTCATTCAAAAGTGAAAGGGATTCGAGGCGAACCCGAGAAACGAAATAAACGAGCCTCGGGGTGAAACTTTCCGCGTTATTTTTTACGTCGTCGGTCTCGTTCGTTGTCGCGTGTCAATCGCCGCGAGTCCAAAACTTTGCGAATTACTCTTATCCCCCCCCCCCCCCCCCCCCCCGAGCCGTGAAATTCGTTCGAACTTTTTTCCATTTCGGCTCGAGTCGTATCTTTCGAGTGGAGGAGATAATAACGGACGTCGAATGCGCACGCGTTCGCGTTTCGCGGAGATCACGACGCGACCAGCGCTTCGTTGTCGTTCAACGCGAACGACCTGGCAGCGTGACCGAGCGTGGCCGAGCTCGACGCGTCCCTCCCTCCTCTTCTACTCTTCGTCGGGCGAGGTATACGCGGTCAACGTCGCGAGTCTTACGACTCCGTACACGTTTTTCCCTCCGTCGACATTGCCAGAGCACGAACGACCGAGACCACGCTCGCCGTATTTGTCACGCTACACCCGCCGCGAACTTTTCATCCGGAGTTCCTCCATTATCCTACATTATCCCACTATTTCTTCTCGTTCTATCCTTTTCTTTTACCTCTTTCTTACTTTCTTCTCCGCGAACAATATCTCCTACAACGTTTTCCAGTCCGGTGCGTCGCGGATGCCGCCGGCTGCGCCGTTTTTTTTCCGCGTAGACGACAATCCCACGTTTCTCCTAGGGTCGAAAAGAAAGTAACGCGGGAAAAAACCTCGGCAGAAAAAAGTTTGCCGTTTCCTTTTTCCAACCCGAGCGGCGGATAGGCGGACCGTCGGGAACGAGGGAACGAACGACCGTTCGATTCCTTGCCGTTCGAGTAATCGTCTGCTATTCGTCTGCTTTCTCTCTCTCTCTCTCTCTCTCTCTCTCTCTCTCTCTCTCTCTCGCTCTCTCCCCCTCTACCTCTTCCCCTCCACTTTCCATCTATCCATCCGTTCATCTATCTATCTATCCGTCGATCTAGCTTCGTCTCCTGCTTTGTCTCCCGAGCGGGTGCCTCCTCGCTCGTTCGTAGGGGGATAGGAAGAGCTACGACGGGATCGAACGTCTCGGTCAGTCGGATTTTTCACGGGATCTTTTTTTTTAATCCGCCCTCCTCCGAGCCTCGACCATCGCCTCTCGAGTTGCGTTATGGCCGCGATACAACGTCGCGTCTTCCGGATCGCGAGAATTGACGCACGGGGCAAACGAATCGACGAAACGAGGCAGGATCCGATGGAAACTGTACGAGAAATCGATCTCCTCGACGCGGACCGTCGTGAATTTTTCATCGATATCGCGCGACCGGCACGCGAAGGAATCGCGTGGGTGTCGGCTTGGAAATAAATTCCCAGCGTCTTAGGATCAACATCCCGAGATCCAAGCTTCTCGCCGTCAGCATATACGGGCGAAATCGTGCGAGAATCGAAGCAGAGGTGGAACAACCGCGCGAAACGCGGAGATACGAGAAACATCGCGAACGAAAATCGAGGACGATGCTCGACGACCTAGTCGAAGAAAGAAAAAAAACTCGAAGAAACAACCGCGATGCGGAGGAGCGAAAATGCGAAAACGACGACGAGGGACAAAGTTGTTTCGTTTGAGAGAAGGAAAGCGCGAATTTCTCTCCCCTATTTCCGTGCAAAAAAAGGGGGCAAGGGCGACGCACCGTGGGGGCCGAGTGGAAAAAGCGGCGTGCTCTATCCGAGGACGGAGGAAAGGTACGGGGGCAATCGCGTCGCATTTAGCGGAGAAAATCCTTTCTCCTCGTCTCTCCGGGCAACCCGCTGCCCCGGGAAATTCCGTTAGCCAAAGCGACGCGGCCGGGTCGATGTCGTTGAAATGGATAAATAATTAGCCGATATCGAGCAGGGGTCGTGGCCTAATTCGAGTAACTTGGAAAAAATGAAGATTCGACCGAAAATCTCCGCGCAAGTTTCGATCGGCTAGCTCGTATCGCGACTCCCCCGCACGAGCCATTATTCTCCGGTTAAGTCGCCGTTCGCGGTCTCCCCTTCTTCGCAGGAGCTTCGCGGCTCCAATTTTGCTCTCGTCCAAACATAGAGAGGCTCGATTCGACGAGACGCGAGGATATCGTTGAAAATCTCGACAAACGCGTTATCCGTCGCCGGGCGTTAACAAGGGCGACGACGCGTCGATTCGACGGGAAACCATACCCCTCGATACCACCCCGTCTCGCCGTCCCTAGCAGAGTCTCGAGACGAAACGAGAGGGAACGACAGCGGGAAAAGATCGAGAAAACGAGAGGACGGGCAATACGCGGCGGGTACGCGAACGGCGACGGAACGGTTAAAAATCGATAGACGGCGGATCAGACGCGAGTCACGCTACGCGAGGGGCTACCTCGCGAAACGGGTGAACTACTTTTGCGACAACTTTCGGCAATTTTGCTGAACATATATCTCGCAGCGCGAAGTAGGCGGGGTAGTTAAGAGGACACGCGGGTGTTCAACTCGCGCATTCGGGCATTCGACCATCCGAAGTTCGCGGTGGGATTACAAAGCTGCCCTAAGGGTAGGGGGATCAACGGCTAGGAACTAAAACGGGACTGCGGATGGGGGGGGAAGAGGGACAGACAGGGGGACTAGAGCGAGGTTTCAAGCTTCACCTCCGAGGAAGCTGCTGCGAACGTGACGGGGCGAGGGCGACGGGGGAGCGAGAGGCAGAGATACGTTCCTCCGTCGTTCCTTTCCGTCTTCGTTGCGCCTAGCTGCTCTTGCCTTTACTCCCGCCGTTGGCCTCGAGCGAGTTCAGTTGTTTTCATTACTCCGCAAATACTCCTCTGCCAACGTTACTTACGGATACGTCGAGTAACTCGGCAAATGGTTTCATCGCGTCTCGACGTTTCGTCATTTCTCAACGGGCTCGTCGCCCCTCATCGATTTACCAATTAACACGCTCGTCGCGTTCGACGGCATCAAGGCGCGCGATTGCAGTGTCCTCGTATACGAAATGATTTCAACGCGAGGGTATTCGACGTTGTTGTTGTTGTTGTTGTTGTTGTCGCGAGAATCGACTGCTTCCGAACGTGTTTTTTCGCGACGGCGGAAGTACGCGCGAATATTAGGCGCTTATACGCGAACCAAAAAATCTACTCGAATCCTACCCGAGGCAACGAACGAACGAACGACGATCGCCCGATGGGCGTTCACGCGACGATACGGAATCGAGGACACCGTCGCCTCGTCGGCTCGTCCGTTGGAAATAGGCTGCCTCTTTTTCTATGGTTATTCCTTCCCGACGCGCGACGTACGTCCGATCCGGGAGTCTTCGTAAAATCGTTCGCCTCGTTGCTCCGGTACCGTTCGAGAACGTCGCGCCAACTTATATCTCGTCCGTCGTTTTCGCTTCGTTCGTCCGCAGGGCAGGGGGCGGTCGTCGCCCGACTCGCAGGCCGCGATCCGGCGACATTCCTCGTGCTCGGTTCTCGAGTTGGTATTCGATGAAGGAGGACGAGTCGGCGGTGGCCGTGGTTCGGTACGGAATTTCACGTCTCGAGAAATTCTCGTCGTCGGCCGGGTGTGGAAAGGTCGCGTTCGACCTTTCGGTATGCGCGCGCGAAGTCGTTACTTACCGAACTATCAGCGATTACATCTTCGGTCGAATCGAAACGACTCGTAGCTGCATCGTAACGGAATACTCGAGTCGGAGACACGGCCAAGTTTCAATTCCGTAGCCGCCGGGCCGCGATTATTTATCGTCGTTTCATGGGAAATCGATACCGTCGGCCCCGCGACCAGGTTATCTCTCGACGACGACGACCAGCTGTACGAGCAGCCGTACGACCAACCGCGACGAGTATTCTCCCGCAATTTCGCGATGCGCGTCCCGACGCATCCCGTCGCGCATGGACGCGTTACGTTTTCCTTATTCTTCCTCTTCCTTTCGATGGTTATTAGGGTGCTTCGAAAATATAAAAAAAAAAAAAATTTCCAACTCTTGCCCTTTCGAATGCCCGACGTGGATGAGAAAAAAGTCCTAGCTCGAGTCTAAGAGGTCGCTAAGAAATTCGCGATTTCGTCGACCGAAGTCGAAAAAGTTTCGCGTTCCTCGCGTTCCAGGTTCGACGCACGGTCGTAGTTTCCGCCTCGACGGAATTCGCGATCTCTTCTCTTCTGAATCCGCGAACGCGTATTTACGACGGCGTGCCGTAGCCCGGAGCTCGTTTCGCTTCACGCGACGGGAAAACCAAAAGAGTACCATCGGCGAAAACAAGAGCTACGCTCTCGAGAACCTTCGCCGAAACTTCCGTCGAATATAATCGATAACGCGGAGGCGAGGGGACCACCGTCGATACTCGTATCCGTCGAAGGATGTACCCAGGGCGAACGACCTACCGCGAGATAAGTGCCGCGCGGATCTCGCGAACGATACCGGAGCGTTCGATCCCGGTGCTTTCCATTGGATTTTACGGGAAACGATCCTCCGTTTCCTCGTCGTCACGAGGAAACGAGACTCGCGGACGTTCCGCGACGCTCTGTTCGCGCGTGGTACGCGTACTCGTCTCCTTCCATTCGGCACTTCCGACCCTTTCACCTGGTCTCCTCTCTTTCCCCGTCTCCGCCGGTTCTCTCACCCTCGACCCGAGTCTCGTCCCCCGGCGAACGGCCGTACCTTTGTCATTTGGGCGCGCCCCAACGACGCTTTTCGAAACTTTCGATTGTTTTCTTTTTTTCTTTCCATCTTTTCCCCCCTCATTTTTCTTCTCTCCCCGACGAGATTTCTTTCCACGTTCATTGTTCCACCATCGGCCGCGCGAACAACGAAGTAAAAAAAAAAAAAAAAAAGAATCTGCCCTCCTTCAACGCCACCGCTCCAACGCCGCGAAATCGTCACCCCTTCGTTGCGGCTCACCTACGCGACCCACGTGCCGTTATACGCGCGATTTGGCTGCCTCGGACACGAATGAGATGCCTCGCGCACCGGCATGGACCGGGTGGAGTGAACTTTCCTCCGAACGTTGCATCCGCGTTTCGGCACGACGCGTGCGATCCCGAGCCGCGCGGTCAGCGCGTCTTTGTCTTTTTCCACGTAGATTTGCTCTGGTCGACGATTATTCCCAAAAAACGAGCTTCGCCAGACGTGCGACGCGTCGCGAAGCCCTTTTACAGAAAATCACCGCTCTCCCGACAACGCCGCGCGACGTTGGCGGGGGGGGGGGGGGGGGGGGCAACGACGGTCGAAAGCCCGCGATGCGGTGCGGCGCGGCACGACGATGGGTAGCAGGGGGAAAAGTTAACGAGAGACCCGGACAGCACTCGCCGACGGAGCATCCCCGGCCCTGCGAGTCGAACCATTTCGAGCGAGGTGGCGTGCGGCGACGGAAGTCGACGTTGCTTTACCCCCTCTATTTCGTAGCATGCACGGGGGGGTCGGGAAAACTCGGACCAACTTATTTTCCTCGAGTCAGTTGTCAACCTCGTCGCGGACGTCCGACGAGTTCGCTCGCGAGGGACGGCCGGTACGAGCAAAGATTAGCCCGTCAACGGATCGACGGATGATATCAGCGAACGCGCGATCGCGCGCGTAGTCTTTCTCGGCATTTCTCTCCACGCGCGTTGTTTGTGTTCGGAGACTCGAAGTTCAATGATACGCGTTGTACGCGAACCAAACGACTCGTTTGCCAGGTAACGACTCGTACCCGTCCGTTCGTTCGTCTAATTAACGGATATCGACGAGATGTATGAAACTCCGCGACAGGTTTCGGATCATCGAGAATGCGAGAAGGCGAGAAGGCGAGAAAGTCGATCGATCGTTTCGCGCTTCGCGTTCGCGTTGACCGTTCGAAACGTCGTATCGCGCCAATTTTGAGAGATGGATGGAGCGAGATGCGGCAAAATTCGAATCGGGTATCAATCGCGTCGCATTGTTCCGTGGGATTTCTGTCGCGGAGGTTTCTCGTCCGCGAGATGACATCGGTGAAACAAAGCTCGGCATAATTACATCCCTCTAGTTCTCTGGGACTGTCGCATTGTCGTGTCGCGAGCCTATTGTGAAACCGGACGCCGCGTAGTCACCGCGGAGCGTCTTCCGTCTATGTGCTCTATTGTCCAATGACGAGCCGTGGAAATGTCATCGGCGGTAGCGAATTCCGCGCCCGTACCTGCTCCCTCGACGCGTTAACCCGCTCGACGATGACCGATTATTATTTTACCATCGTTGCTCGACGGGGTATTCTTTTCCTAAAATTATCCCCCAGAGAACGATGTCGATTTTGTGAAATTCAGTTTTCCCGGTAATCCTATCCGATCATCGATAACGAAACGAAACGGTCGGTATTCCCTCGGTTTTCTTTTCGAATTTCACCTCGTCATGCCAAAATTCGTCGTTATATCGAAACGAAAGTCGCGACCTACATCCGAGCTCCGACTCCAACGAATACGAAAGGAGTAAGAAAGTTTTTTCTCGCAATCTGCTCGGCAGTAGTCGCGCGACGCGATCGCGAACAAAGTTTTTGCGAAAACCTCCGGGCGTAGCTTTGGTGACGTAGATAGACGGAGGAAGGTAGTACTAATCGCGAAAGAAAACGGCGTAGCCTCGGTCTTGTCGCGATACGTCGAAAACTACGAAAATACGAAAATACGAAAATACGAAAATACGATCGTTGGCAAGGAATACGGCATTCTACCGTCGTCGATCCATACGTGTCTCGCGCAAGCACCTGGCGGGGAAAAATTTCGCGGAATCGCGATGCCACGGCCAGCGAATAACGCGGGGTGGGAAGGAGGTGATAAGAAGGAATCGCGGGATGCAACGCGTAGAGTGTTCGTCGTATTCGCTCCCAACAATTTTCTCGATTGTCCCTCGTATGTTCGTCCCTCGATATAGCTACCCCACACGGCATACGAAGATCGAACGTGCTCCGAGCAGCGGTCGGGGGAATTCGCCGCATCGAGGGTGGTACCTGGTAAAGGGACCAACACGGAGGGAAAGAGAAACGTGATAGATGGACCAAAAAATTGGTCGACGAAATGAACGAACGGATTAAGCTGGTGAGTTATCGCCTCGAGAACCGTTTCCTTTCCGTAGACGGTAGCGGCGTGATGCGTGATGCGAGATACGAGATACGAGACGCTCGACGCGAGCTGCGTACGAAGGGCGGCGTGGCGCGAGGAGGAGGGGAGGGGTGGGGAGGGGGGGGGGGGGATTCGTTTGAAATGCCATGGTCGTTCGCGAGGAACCGCGAAACAGCGTCGTCGATGCTTCCGTGCTCGCGTGGAACGAGCTTGTCGCGCGCTACGACCAACTTCGCGTCAACCAACAAAAAGATTCCTCGTTGATCCTCTGTATTTTTCCTTCTTTTTGATCCCTTTACCGGACAAAGAGGCAGGATTCTCTCGTTGGCTTCTCTCCGCGGTCAAGCGACGGACGACGTCAAAACGATTGATTCCACACCTTTTCCCCGTCCGGTTTCTTCCCCCGGCCGCTTCCATTTCGCCATTTCGTCATTTCATCGAATTTCTAACGTTTGGTTTGTTTTTTTCTTTTCTCTCGGAAAGAGGACCGTTCGCGTCCCCTCGCTGCGCTTACATCTTCGTTCTCTTCGATTTCTTCGATCTCGTCCAGCTCCCTCGCTCTCTCATCTCGATTCATTTTCGCCGTTCGTTTCCTCCGTCTTGTTATTTTTTATTTTTTTTCCTTTCCTTATTCATTCCAGTTTCGTTCGCTTACGTCGAGCCTCGGATCTCGACTCCGTCTCGTGTCCCTCGCCGTCGTCGCCCGACCGACAATGCCACCCGCGACTTTTTCGTCGCGCCGTGCAACGCGAACACCGTGACCGCGCGCGAGCGACAAAGCGACGAATCCCTTTCTATTCGACGGTCAAAGAAACGGGCGCTACCCAATGGCAACGAGCAGGGAACGTCGCGGGATCGGTAATTCGCGACCTGCGTATAAGCTGCCCGTTTCCTGCTCGGTTGTCACCGAACCACCCAACGTTACGCGATCCATTTGCGAATCATCGATTCCCGCGAGTACCTACGTAACGTTTCGATAATAACGCGAGTATGCAAATCGATCTTCAATTTTCAATCGATCGCCGACGAATCGAGTCGCGAAAATGTACCGTCGTTGGTAATTCGTCGTTGGTACGGCGGCGACGTCGTCGTGGTTTTTCCACGCTTTTTTCAAATTTCGAATCGATCCGAAACCAGTACGAGATATCGGTAATTGGGCGCGACGAGCGCGCCGCGCCCGAGGAATCTTCGCGTTGATCGCTGGGATCGTAGTTGCGGTACGATTGCGGGCGATTCGCGCGTCGGTGATGCGAAAGATGATCGCGATATCTCGGCGAGATTTATTCCCATTCCCGACGAGGGATCGGAATTGGCAACGACCGGGTATCAATCCCGATCACTCGCGAGCTCTCGCCCCCCCCCCCCCCCCCCGGGGAGTCGCGCTGAGCGTAAGCTTTCGCGATTGATTCGAAAGTTGCGGGGAATAGTTCGGTGATCGGGATGGGAATCAGGAGGCTGAGTGAGCCGAGATATTGTCGGTAATCAGAGGACAGATTCGTTAAATAGCCCGTACATAGCCCCGAGAAAGCCCGATCCTTCCTTCCATCGTAATTTTCACTTCGTATTTCCCTGGTCTCGAGTTTCATCGTTATTTTTTTGTGCGTTGAAATACGCGCGACGAGTCCCAGCTTCCGCGCGAAGCGTTTTCGACCATCCCTTCGCGAACGAAACGGCTCGACTCTTTCCAATTACCTCGCCGTACCCCAAACTCGTTGAAAAATCTTTCGCGAATCCGCTTCGAAATCCGAGCGTGGAGGAAGAAAAAAATCGAAGAAAAAGTATAACGGGAAGGATCCGGCGAGGCAGCGACCTCCTGCCAATTAGGAGAACATCGATGAATCTCTTAGAGAGACGGCGACGGATCTTTTCCGGCGAGCACGCGACGAACGATCCGCCGCCCCCCCCCCCCCCCCCCTCGTCGCGGAATACCGATGAAATCGGCAGAGGGGGAAAGATCGGAATCGACCGCGGGTACAGATTTCGAGTGACGGGCGGACGAGACGTTGATATTTATCTCTGTTCGCGATGTACCGCGCGTACGTTTGTACGTACGAACGTACCTATCTCCTCCGTTCGCCGATGACGGACAAAACGCGCTGTTCGCATCGATTCCCGTCCGTCGACCGTCGAATTCACCGCCGCGACCGCGATATGAAACGTCGCAACGAACGATTTTGTCGCTCACCGACGCAGCCGTCGAACGAACGACCCGATCGATCGTTCGTTCGATTCGACCAGCGAAAACGCGAACGTATCGCTCGGCCGTCACGCAACTGTCCTACCGGGCTGGGCTCGGCTCGGTTTTCATGTCGCGAATTACGTACCGTATCGTCGTATCATCTTCGAAAATATTGAACCCGTATTTTTACGCTCCGCGACATTAAACTTTTCTCCACGATTTTGTCGGATTTTTTATTTTTCATCTCCCCCCCCCCGCCCCCCCCCCCCCCCCCCCCATCGATTAGAGCGCCATCTATCGGCGATAAAAAAAGTTCAGACGAGAGTTTCTTAGTTTCAACGGAGATTATGAATCTGCAATGCAAATTGGGGGTTCGCTCTTGAAATTCCCCCCCCCCCCCCTTTCCGCGAGGGGCAAGGTGAGGGGAGCGAACGTGGTATGATTGGATGAAACTTTCAAAAGTATCGGATACGTCTTTTTCTGTTTTTTCGATTCGATGCGTATTTCCGAAATAGTCGGCCGTCCCGGGATTTTCCTTACACCCCGTACATCCGATGCGGCGGGTGTGGACAAAATTCGATTCGTATTCGCGAACGCGAGGAGAGGCGATTCGCCGATCCGCGGGCGAAGGGGATTGGAGAAATGAGAAGCGATATCGCTCGAGAAAACTGGTCGGATCGTATCGCAACGTCTCGGCAACGCCGAGACTTTCGTGAATTTCCGCGAAACGGCCGGGGCGCCGCGGGAAGCGCGTTGTCCCATTATCTCGCGGGGCGTCGGATCTTCGATTTCATTTTTCCTAATTTCAATAATATCTCTCCCCATCGCCGCGACCGTTGTATTATTCGCTTTTCGGAATTCAGCGAACAAAATATCACGCGTCGAATAATCCATTCGAGGGGAGGTAGGAGGCGAGCGACGCTTTTATTGCCAGCTCTCGAATATCCGTGATCTAATTTTTGTGCCCTGCCGTCGTTCCCAATAGATATGACGGTAAGGAATATGAGAAATCGCACTCACCGGCTGTAACAAAGGCCCCCCCTCCGATTCTCGAGATGAAATATTTTCCTCGTGTTTTCCAACTCTCGCCGAGAGTACGAGAAAACGTGCGAAAATAATCCGCGAATAATGACAGCAGCATCGTCCCTCGAGAGAGAATTCACCTGGCGACATTCGTCATACCGAAACGCGGTAATTGACGCGCGACGAGCGCGCGTGTATCCCGCTCGGGTTCTCGAATCGCGAATGAAATATGAATAAAATGTGAATAAAACGTGAGTGGAATGGCTACCGTGCGGGCGAAGGGACAGTCAGGCGTAACCGGATTGCAAAACGAGCTCGGCGTTGCGTCGCGACGTCGTTTGACACTGACGTTTCGAGAGAATCGAGTAGCGAAGCACCCTGCGGCACGTGCCGAGAAAAAAAATAGGGAAAAATGATCCGAGGCTCGTCCTTGCCGCGAAACATCGCGCGTACTCTTATCGGGAATCCGTCCCATCCAACCCGTGGCTTTCGTTTTCGCGCTCGTTGAATCTTCGGATCGTCCTGCAAGAAATCTATAGAAATTCGAAGTTGCGTCTTTACTCGATGGTAAACGTAGGCGAAAAGTTCCCCGATCGTTCCCCGAATCCTTTTCAACGATCAGAAGCTACGACGTTTTCTTCGGGCTGTGCCTTTGAACTGGACGTCGGACGCTTTTTCACAGCGGAGCGAAGCTCTGACGATAGAAATCATCACCCTCCGCCGATCTGACCGGTTAAACTTAACCCTGCCGAAAGCTGTTCGCGGGCGTGGAGCGGCCGGCCTGTCGGGCTCATCGCCGGTCAAAATACTCGAGCTGTTTTCTCTTTTTTTTTTTTTTTTTCTTTCACGGAATTTATCTCGTCGCTGGGAAACGGGTAACGGGCGACGGAGGGGCTCGACGACGATGCGATATAATCGAGATGACGAGGTAACCGAAAGAGACGATTCGGAAAGAGACGATTAGATATTTCGGGGGTTTTTTATTTCTATTATACCTCGACCAGGTACGTACGTGCCGGCGTAGACGCTCGTCGGTATCGCGTTGATCGAGACGCAGTTGATCGCGGGTCCTTGTTACATCCGTGCGACGCGACGGCGTACCCGCTCGAACGGGGGGAGGGGGCTTCTACCACGCGTGTGGTAGAAGGAAAGGAAAGGAAAAATATGCCGAGTAAGACTCCATCGACTCGAGAGGACTCCTCTTCTTCGCCCCTATTTTTCGCCACGATCGCAAATTACTTCCACCACGATTCTCGTCCGATCTACTCAACCGAGGTCGGATCCCCCCCCCCCCCCCCCCTTATTCTCATTTCTCCGATATACATATCCGTCCTCGCGCGATCGTTGCCGGTTTCGCACCGATTCCCGCGATCAACTCCACGGTTATACCTTCGGTATTACCTTTTCACCGATACTACGATCCTCTCGTCTACGTGGCACTTCGATGCCCGTACTTTTTCTCGTCGATGCTCGCCTCGCCTCGCCTCGCCTCGCCTCGCCTCGCCTCGCATCGTTGCGTTATCCGTTCGCAGCTTTTGTTCGTTGCCAGCTGGGAAATCGTAACGGCGACGGAGAGGCGAGAAGGGATGAGAAAAGTCGAGGCACGCGAGTACGAGCACGGTGAAACGCGAAGGAGCGCGCGGAGCAGTACTACGAAGCTCGGGCAGTACGACCCGGCATAACTGAGCTTTGGCCAACCAACCCAAGTTGGGAGGCACGAGATCGATCGGTCAAAGCACCGATACGATGATCGTTATTGCGAGTATCTTCGAGTAGCGTTCGAACATTTTGCTCGTCAAATATCTATAGCCGGATGGAACTTCGCGATGAAGAGTCGTATCGTAGCTCGAACGGCGAATCGCGAACCGTTCCGCCGGCTCGTAGGTATCTTGAAATATGTAACGTTGGCAAAACGCAGAGTTCTTTATCGCGAGCGACGTCGCAAACTTATAACGCAACGTTCTTTCGTCCGTCTCCTGGAAAAGTAGCAAATCCTTCCGTGACGCGCCTCGCGCCGATATTAGATTTGGAAAATAGAGGAGTCGGGGGGAGGGGTTGGGATCGCACGATTCCGAGATGTCGCGAACTATTCGAACCAACTTTCCGTGAAACGTAACCTCTCGCGGAATAGTACGACGATCGCCCGAAAAATAATACCCACCCGCGCGAGCGATTGATTAACAAAAACGGAAGAAGCCCACGGACAAGCGAATGATAAACGAACGATCGTCGAAGGGAAGGGGAACGAGGAACGAAAAGGATACACCTGGCGGATGGCATTGCGAGCGAATGGGAATGAAATAACGAGAAGAATGAAAGAAACATGAGAAACGCGGAGTTGAACGAACGGCGCGGGAGAAATAGATGGGGCGAGCGAGAGCGAGCTTGCACGGCAAACGTGGCTAACGAGGAAAAAAAAAAACGATACCTAGGGTAGAGACGGGCAGAGCGAGCGAGCGAGCGAGCGAGTGATCTTTATTTTCAGACTACGGACTCGGAGGTCCTGCATAGCCTATTGCTCCGATACATGATAATTGCTTCGGTACGTAATGGTTCCGCATAGGCAGGCTCGACGGGCCCGCGAGATTTATAATGGAGGCACGTACGTTGAGCAGAACAGAAAGAAAAATGAAACGGAAAGAAAACTAAGGATAATAGGATAAAATAACTAAAGATCAGATAAATTAGTATAAAAGTAATAAAAATAAGCATAGGGTGTTGGTGAGAGTTAAGTCTGTGCATCGAGTAGAAGCACGTGGTATACCAGGAAAGAGAGAGGAGAGATAGAGAGAGAGAGAGAGAGAGAGAGAGAGAGAGAGAGAGAGAGAGAGAGAGAGAGAGAGAGAGAGAGAGAGAGAGAGAGAGAGAGAGAGAGAGAGAGAGAGAGAGACAGAGCATTTCATCGCATGAGCTTGCCCACGCAAAGTTAGAATCGCGACTACAATGACAATAATGATAATAATAAAAGTAGTTGGAATTAGGAAAGGGAAAAGAAACGTAACAAAAACACCTGTATGCTAGTTAAACGAAAAATTTACGAGAAAATATTCACAACGGAGCTTTTATAATATTTTACGCGGTATTGTTTACTAGCAGATGCCGAAAGAGTGCTCGTTTAAAACAGGGACGAGTCTGCTCGCTGCGTGGAGAAAGTCGAGGTTGCCGTGGAAATCCGGATGACATCCAACCGGACCATTGAAAATGATAACGCGGATAGTGAGGCGGCAATGGATTTAGTGATGAGATTCGCGGCGGAGCTCGAAGGGAGCATCTCCGGGAACACAATTTTCGACGTCGTTATACGCACGCCCGGGAGAATTATTAAGGTATGCCAAATGATGATATATAAGGATGCTAAGAATAACGACAGAATGCACTTGGTTTATGCACGGTCTCCCCAAACCCTCTCCCTCCGCTTCGACGAAGAATTCCGTCTACGCGTCCGTCAGCCTTCGACTTCATCATTTTGTTAAGCGTACTCCTCTCCCTTCGCCGTACGACCCTTACATTTTTTGCCTTCCTTCCCTGCTGTCACTTTCCCGCGACCTTATTTTCTCGATCATCCCTAAATTTGACCAGCCGATTCCTCCGTAGCTTTCCACCGGTACGCGCCTCTCGACTTTTACCGGCATCGCGTTTGTTCCTCCCCACATCTTACCACCTCGTCGCTCGTTCGAATAAGCCTCGCTTCGTCGATTCTCTCGTTCTCTACCCTACTTGTCACCATCGAGAAATGAAATAGCGAACGTGCTATCCTCGGTCTCTTGCGCCGAGGACACGTTTAAGATTTATCTTCGTTCATTCTTGCTTCGCGGAAGACAATTAAAAGCGGTCCGAAGACGAGGATAGGAGGATTCCTTTCGCCTGGCATCTCGAACTTCCCGCGTGGCGCGAAATCGATTTCGATTTGTCGCCCGTTATCGAAACAAGGTACCTACTATGCGCGGTCCGCCGGCCGGCAGGTGTATCAGTGACGTAATACGGAATCGTCAAGGAACGCCGAGATTCCGCCCATCGACGACGATTTCTCGAAAGCCGTATCGACGATTCCGGAGAAATAGGGCCTATCTTGGACGAGTAAAAAAAAAAACGAAGAAAAGAAGGAGGACTCTGCAAAACATCGAATCCCTCAATTTCCATTCGTTTCTTTGCGAATTTCATCGCGTGGGCGTCAACGATCGCGGTTAAGGGGGGCAAGTACGCGTAAGCTCGGATATTTTTGAATATTTTTTTAAAAACAAAAATGCGCGCACCATCTTCGTTGATAGTTTGAAACGTACGGCAAATTCCGAAAAGATTGCTCGTTTCGTTCTCTCAAACAACAACAACAACAACAACAAAATCACACAAAAAAATGTCTCGTCCTCCCCCGCCCCCCCCCCCCCCCCCTAAACGTC
>OZ018313.1:19139894-19150666 GCA_963969455.1 Arge pagana | reverse complement strand
AAATAAAAGGCGGCCGCGGCAAAATGGCGATTTGGTTGAAAAATGTCAAACCCCGGTCAAATCGAACGAGTACCGGGCTACTCGTTTATTCGTATACGACGAGGAGACGGTGACGGTGATGATCGACGATAAATTTCTGATCGACGCATACGCGAGTAAGCGGGACGCGGAATCGTCGAACGAACCGCTTTCCGATATCGCCCGACTCCTCTGGTTTTTCCTTCTCGCGTTGCGAGACAAAGACGATCGTGAAAATGATCAACCTCGCCTTCGCGAATCAATTGACGCGAAGCATCTCTTCCGCGCTTCGCAAAACGGTGTCCTCCGTCCCGTTCTGTTCTACATACGTTTACGGCGCGTTCGTTAAAAGACGCCGCGCGTCGTCGGTCGGATGCAACGAAGAATCGTCACGGTAGGTAGATCCCTTTCGCATCTCTTGCTCGCGTGTTCGCGATTAACAATAATTGTCCACCGTCTATCCGTTCGTCCCGTGCCGCGCAATGTTTCGCCGTCCTTCGACGCGACGCGAAATAATATTGTCCTCGATTCCGATGGTTCTTGTTGTTGCAGCGGTTGTTCTCCCCGTTATCTCGGCGCTCGTCTCTCCCCAATTGTCCCTTTTCCTTTTCCCCATTTCCGGGCACGGGGGACCGCTACTCCGGACTACTGTACCTACTTGCCGGGCTCGCGAGTCTGGAACGTTACCTCGGAAACAAAGAATTACGAGCGCGGCTGCCACGCGCGCCCGCGCAACGGGAAGCGGAGACGGAAAACACGAGAGCACGATCGGTGACGAGGGCGAGCTGTTCTCGACGAACGCGATCGGTATCTCGAGTGGATCCGTCCTACGGGTAGTGCATTTTTTTCCTCGTATCGATCGCTACCGAGAATCGACGCGACGAAACAAACGGATAATCGACAAGAAAATCCCGAGAGAAATTTCGAAACAACGATCACCGTAGGCAAACGAATCGCGAGGCGAGCGGGCATTAGAACAACGGACAGCGGGCAGAGGGTATCGCGAATTAATTTCGTATCCGATCGATCGCGAGCCTCCTCGTATCGTTTCCTTTGGCCATTCGATTATCAATTTGATCGTTTCGAATGGTTCGTCGCATAAGGTAAACACGTGTCGCGCGTAGTTTACATTACATTTGCCTACGGAACAGCGAGACCCGCACGTTTCCCGTGTACCGCGGCAAAGTGGCGCGGTGCTAAGCAAATAACGGATGGTAATTGGTTATTCCCGTGCGTGAAACAAACGCTGATCGATCGGCACGGCAACTCGGGGTGAGACGGGAATCGGTTACCACGGATGTTCGTTCCGATTTTCGTCATTTTTCCGGCTCCTTGCGCGTCCGCAGCTTCGTACCTGCTGTTTTTCCTTCCCCGCTCCGAGGATTCGTCGTCGGCGTCTCGCGAACGGGAAAGTCTCGCTTTCGCCGCTCTGTCCGTAATCGATAGGGATCGTTACCCGAGGAGCGATGGAGGGTTTCGAGGAAACGAGAAGGAAACCGAAAGGACCTCGCGGTGGCGAGTCTCCCTCGACTCGTCCTCGCGACGATCCTCGGTCCTCGAATCGTGCCTCGCTTTCCCCGTCCGATCGCCTCTACTGGCATCTCCCTCGAGTAAGAACGAGGAGTGTCGACGACGCGATCAACAACCCGGACTTTCCGAAAGGTACTCGCGAAGGGGAGAAGCTGGAATTCCGATTGTTTCGAGAAGACAAACTCGCTCGCCTCGCACCGATGGGCGACGGGTTTGAGGAGTATCGCGGAGCCACTCTCGCCAGTTATACTCGAGTTACGAGCGACCATCGCGCGTAAGCTCCGTCACGAGACCACAAAATTAGCGAAACTTTCGCGGACGCGGCTGAACCAACCCTTCGAACCTGCTCGCACTCGACCGTGTAGGTTGACACGTGCCCCGTTCCCCCTCGCTCCGTTCATTTTTTACGCGAAGACTCTGATCGACCGATTTTCTCGCACGAATCCGTAAAAAATTCGGAGATCGGGCATCTCGGAAGTACGCACGTCGAACTTTCGGGGTTCCCGTACCTACGGATAACGCGGGGAAAACTATACATCACGAACGATATCTCTGGCTCGAAGCACAATTTGGGGGGGGGGGGGGGGGCAGGGGGGGGGCTGCGTTGTTTCTGGTTTTCAGTTGAAAAAAGTCCTGCTGGTAGATACCCGCTGGTTCTGGTACCAAAACCGGAGGATACGAGAATTCGAATCGGACATTTGCGAACGACACACCCGGGGCGAGCCGTGTAGCATATTCGAACTAGGTTTTTCCGTTGCCAAAGTTCAACGCCAGCCGAGACTCGGCCGGGTAATGGGAATGGACACGGCGTGTTCGAGACAGGGCAGAACCTTCTCGGATGGATCAAGGATGGAGCCCAAAGAGGGTGCGATACCGACAGTGGCGTTGGCGCGGGGATGACTAGGAGGCTGCGACCTCAGCGGAAGGGAAACGAAGGCGGCTCGCGAAAAGGGGCGAGCATACGGTGCCCGGAGCCGGGAACGATTTCGTTCTCATCGTACTCGCTCTCGTAGGTCTCGATCGGTCGGCACCGGAAATCTTTCGGGCGAAGAATCTGCGGCGAAGAAATCGTCGCTCGAAAATAAAATCCGACCGCTCGTCGTCGTTCGATCGCTGTTGAAAGCGACGAGAAGAGCACGCGTCGTTCCCGCGAGAACGCGAACCGAACGGGAGCGAGAGTCGCGAGATATTCTCGGGAACACGGCGATTACCAATACCGAGAGCAATTAGGCATTCGCGGCGTGATTCGTTCGAAATTCGCGAAAGTTTCGAGGAAGAAAAACGAATCATTTTCGAATCAAAAGCCACAGGTTTCGGTTATCGTCGACAGACGGTATTCCACCTCGCGGCGCCAACTTTAATTAGAAAACGTTACGCGGCTGTACGGGGTCGAAAAGCTCGTCCCGAGGTGAACGCCAGACATCCGAGAGACCTGAAAACTTTCCGCGTGCTCTTCTTCGCCAGCGACGTCTCGGGTCGCGGCTGGTAAAAAACTAATTCCGGTAACAACGAAAAGCGGCACTCTGCTCGTCGATTCCATTCGAACGACGGGGCGGGAATTCTCACGACTTATCGAGGAAATAGATACGCGTCGAGCGTGCGCCTAGCCGTCCGCTCGAGCCTCGGATGTACCGCCTAATATTTTGAGGCCTGCTCCGGCGCGGCGTCCGACTCTTAAACGGTCGCTACTACTTACCGCCGATGAAACATACGCGACGATCCACGGGCCGGCGGACTCGCGCGCGGCTCTTTCGACCGTCCCCGACGGAACTTGTTTTGTTTCGTTGTTTTTGTTTTTCTTTTTCTTGCCACCGGCAAAAGTACCACGAGCGACGAGAACGCGACCCCTCTCGTTTACGATTCGCATCGATTCGTACTATCGTACGTACGACCGGATAGTATCGAACAGGATTACCGTCGCCTCGCGTGGATCGATTCACGCCCCCCATCGTGATCGGAAGCGTTCACCTTCGTTTCTTCGATTTGATCGGAGGCTCCCTGCACTTTCGTCCGCTCCGACGGTGGGACGTGGACGGCTATCGCGGCGCTACCTACCCTTTGCCGCGTCACTCGTTCGCCGTCGTACGAATAGTTATCATCGGAAGGCAGTGATTACGAACGATGGCGTGGCGTAATTTACCGTCACGTTTTATGAAAATATTTCGTACTTTGCCTCCGACGGGCGGAGCGGATGCGCGTCGCGTTCGTAGCCCCGAAGACCCAGGTGGAAGCCCAGCATTCTCCTGTCACGCCGAGTACTATTAATTTCGCCTTACTAATCTCCAATTTGTGTCTCCGTGCTTTGCAAAGTATCACACCGCGCGCCCGTTATACGTCAGCGAGGTGTCTCTCTCATCGGTAAAGAATTTCCAACGTTTTTCATTATTCTACAACGAGACCGCGCGCGCGCGAGAGAGCTCGTCAACGGGGGGGGACACGAGCCGCGCGTTGTCGAATCGCGTTCGGAACGAAAGACACGCGAAGACCGCGAATCGTGGCAGGGCGGCGGGAGAAAAAAAAATGAACGAGGGAACGATCATCGCGACGTAGGACGACTCGACGAGAGATACGCGAACGTAAAAACGGCACGAAAGGTCGAACGCGCGACGGCATAGGAGAAACAAAATGACAGGAGTCGAAGGTTGCGACGTTCTCGGGGGGTGGGGGGGGGGGGACGAGTGTACGCACTCGACACGATTCTCATAAGCGTGACGGAAAGAGTTTCGTTGGGTGCGCGAGATCCGGCCGCGAAACGACGCTCGAGGCGGCGCGTCGAGTGTCCTCGACGACGATGCGTGCGTATCGAGACGAGACGGGAACGGGGTAACGAAGAAGGAACCGACCGTCGACGGTTCGACATCGAAGGGGGCGCGCGGAGCGTCGAATTAATTTCACCATCCGGCGATCCCCAATCGAATCGAACGATATATCACGGACGTTCGCGGACTCCCCGACGCGCGATCCGTTCGATTATTTTTCACCGGGAGTTTAATTAGGTACGCGGCGAAAGGACGTTGCGGTATTTGCAAATTGAAAGACGCCGCCGAATCGTCGATGATTTTTCCGGTGCGTGGCACCGCGTGCCGGGAGAGGCGATTCGCGAGGACCTCGATTCCGTCGAATCGATCGGGTATAACGACGAACGACCTGTTGCCCCGCGCGTCATCGCGTACGATTCTCGCGTCGCGATGAGTGTTCCACGTAATACCGGACGCGCGAGGGACGGGCGTATAACGCGACGGTAAGACTGAGATCGGTACCCAACTAAAGAAACGTCGAGACCGTAATGCGACCGCGACGCGACGACTCGGACGACCCGCTTTGTCCAACGAGTCGAATAATAAAGCCCACGATGGGTATTGAAAAAACTTGCGCAACGAAAAGGAAAAACGGCAAAATGAGAAGTCGAATCATCGGGATTAGGAACGTTACCCCCGATCAACCGAAACGCCGATGAGAAGCTCGAGCGCGAGACGAAACGAGCGAGAGAGCGCGAGAGGGCGAGCGGGTCGGCGCAGAGCGGAGCGGGAGAATGGAAAAGGACACCCGGATGACCCGTAGCGAAGCGTAACCCGTGGTATGTAGGTGAAATGTGGTGCACGCCACGTCGATGAAAGGTGAAAGCAAATATTTGCTCGATACTGGCCAATCTCTGATATTTACATTGACGTCCCTTCGCTTGGCAAAATATTACTCTTTACGTTTGATCGTGCGGATCCCCCCCCCCCCCCCCCTCCGCCGTATGGACCGATTCGCCGCGACATCCCCGATGACCGATACGACCGATTTCATATTTCGTATACGGAAAATAAAATAGCAGCGACGACAAATCGTGCTCGTCGTCGTTCGTACGCGATCACGCGTAGTACGCGATCTTCGTTCGTTCGCGGACGCGCGGGATAATCACAAAATCGTGGCAAAAATGACGAGGAACGAGGAAAAAAAACAAATCAAAGAGAAATCGTAGCCAATTACGGAGATGAAGCAGATTGTCAAACGAAGCTCGCGATTCGGAGACATCGTTCTCGTTGGGAAGCCGATTCGTCGACGAGAATCGAGTTACGACGGGCGAATCGACATCGTTGACGAGATATTATTGGAACGACGAGATAAGAATCGAGTCTCGCAAATTTCGCTTTCCCGCCCGTCTCCGGGTAGAAACGTGAAATCGTAACGAACGGAGGCACGCGAACGATCGTCGGATATATATCGTTCGTTAACGTTCGATATCGTTGCCGTTCGTTTACCCCTCGCGAGGATTTCGCGACGACTGGAATCGCGATGATCCGATCGAGCTGGAATTCGATTCAATGACGATGTTTCTCGTACCGCACTTTCTCGTCGTCTCGCGAGACGAGCCGATGCGAATCTCGCGACGAATATTCCCGACACGTGCCGTTCCTCGGCGTTTTCTGATTCCGACGGATATTCCATAGTTTTACAAACAACGCGGACTCGCCAACTCGCCCGGACGAGCGAGTATACCGGTAGGGGTACGCTGTACCCGTGTACCTACCTATAAAGAGCGAGGCATCTCCCTCTCCCGCTCCTTTCTTCCCTGTCTCTTCATCGAGCCAACAGCCCGGAGTATTTCTCGAGTCCCTCGATACCAACGGAGATATTTCATTAAACGCATAGAATCTTATTCCAAGCCGCGAGCGTCCACGCCGCGACGCGTCTTTAATTCGGATGAAAACTCACCGACATCCTGGCGCGGGAGGTAAGAAAACGACCAACGTTCGAAACGGTCCTTTTTCTTGTTTTTCGTCCGGGAAAATCGCAGAGAACCGAACCAACGAAACTTTGAATTTTCTTACGAATAATCAGCGAGAAACCCCGATACGGATGGAAACGAACGTCGAGCGGTCTCATCGTCGTCGTTTCCGCTCGATCTAACATAGTCGTTCTTTGCTTTTCTCTACCGAGCTCCTCCGCGCGTTCGCCGGTCCCGCGCGCCCTCGGGCCCGCCTATACGATCGCGTTGTACGAATAATAAGCACGCGTATATGGCGGTATTATTTATACCTGATCGTTACGTAGGAGCGTCGAGGCGAAGGAGGAGGAGGCGGACGCGTCGCGCGGTATCGGGAAACCGCGTAGCGCTACGTAGAGGCCGCGATATCTATGGTTAAACGGTTAAACAGCGGTGTCGGGTTGGTGGGTAGGTGCGTCGTCGGGGGTAGAGAGAAACCCACCGGGTACCATCTGTTTGGTTTCAGTTCGGGCAATTGGGATTCGACGTTCGGAACCCGTTGGGGACGCGGCTGCCGCCGCCGCCGCCGCCGCCGCGGAGTGCTATGCCGCGCGTCGCGACGCTACGAACACGTTCAACGACCCCTCGTCCCCGTCCCCGCTGTTGCCGTAGTCTGTACGTGCGCTCCGCAAATCCTCGACGTTTGCTCGACGCGTCACGGAACGATATCCGACGACGCATCCGCGCCAATCGCGTTTGCACCATCGAGCTCGCGACGTCCCGCTACCTCGAATCTCGAACCTAGAACCTCGAACCTCGAAACTCATTTTTTTTTAACCTTACTCGCCGTATTTGACAGATTTTTCCGTCGCTCTTCACCTTCCGCGTGACAAACATAAAATCGAATGATAAACCTACCCACCGGATCTTCGTCGGCTGCTTTCGCGTCCGAACGATACGGCATACCATTCTCGTGATTTCTTTCGACAAAGAAAATCTGCCCGTTCGATTTCATTAGACGATAATTCGCCTCCCTAATTGATATCTGCTCACGCATATCCGGGTGAAAATTATCGGCTTCCCGATTTTCGAGCACAAGTACTCCCTCGGTCGATCGTACCGCGTACGATACGGCGCGGCGCCGAGACGGTCATCGATCGAAAAACTGCGAGAATCTTCTTCCTCGCCGGCCCTCTCGCATTCGTCTCCCTATATCGTCTCGGGGCAGAAAAAGTCTTTCAGCTGAGAGTTCTTCGAGAGAGCGTATCAAGTCGTGGCGGACGGTTTTACGATTGGGAAAATACGTGATCCATTCCCGGTCGTTAACCGGACGAGAGAACGCGATTTGCGAGCGATGCGAAAAGTCTCGGCCACGTTCTATCTCCCGCGAAACGTCGGGATGTCTCTCGAAGTGGGAAACCGGTCCAACGCGAGAAGATCCGAATCGGCTTGCCGTGTTCGAGGGAATATTACGCGTGCCGACGCTAATTCGCGATTTCGGACGACCGTAGCGCGGTTCCCTCGCGATGTTGGAATTCGGAAAGAGAGGATAACGCGAGATAAGCCGAGGAGCACGAGATCGTTGCTCGCGAGACGAGGCGAGACTCGACGCAACGGGGAGATTACGATCGCGATTGTAAAAGAGAAAGCAGAAGAAAAAAAAAAAAAAAAAAAAAACGGCGGAAAAGCGGAGAATCGCGGCGAGAAACGGTTCTCGAGAAATAGAGAAATGAATTTTTCATCCCGACAAAAGAACGCTCTCTCGCATCGACGATCGACTTTTTCGCTCGTACCTCTACGGCTCGTCTTTTTTCTCGTTCCGAAAGAAACACACTTGTTGCTTCTCGAAGAAACGAAATCCGATTTATCTCCTCCCAATTGACTTGCAGCCAGCCACGACGCGCCCCGCAAATAAACTCGGGACGAGATAACCGCTCGTGGAAACGAGAGATAAACGTTCCGTTCGCGACCCCGCGGCGCCGATTCCGATTACGAGGAGCACGCGCGTGGGCCCAACGTTCCGAAACGACAATAACCACCACGCATCCCCTTGCTGTCGCGAGCTAATTACCTCGCGTGATCCGTTCACGCGCGACCGAAGACGAAGACGTCGTCGCTCGCGTCTCTTGTAAGCCGCAGGCTTCGTTTTCGCGTCTTTGTAGATCGAAACCTACGCCGTATACTCGAACGGTGGTCGAAATTTTGAGAAGTTCCGTAGATGCCTGTTCGATCGCGCGACGCGGGCACAGCGCGCCGCCCCTGTGGTATATTTACGTAATAAAGTACTCGCGCGACGGTATAATTGACCGAAGTTAGAGCGGCATCAACGAGGCGAGAGGCCCGGGACGGTTCGGGTCGTTTTTTCTTTTCGTTTCATTACCGCGCGCTCGCGTGTTTCTCCTTTCCAAACGGTCGCGTAAAAATTCTGAACGCTCCGTGTTTACCGTAATAAACTTGCGTCGCCGGTCCACGCTGGCAATTGAATACGAAACAACGAAAGAACGACACCGGGCAGCCTCTCCGAGCGGCGCGTAATTAAATATTTCAGGACGAGTAAGTAGTCGAACGTTTTCGCGAGAGAGAGAGAGAGAGAGAGAGAGAGAGAGAGAGAGAGAGAGAGAAAAAAGAAAAACAACGATTCGCCTCGTCGAGTTGCTTCTCTTTCTCGTTCCGTCCCGACCCTACCTCTTTTTCATTTCGCTCGTCTTCGTTTGCGCTCTGCTTACTCGGTTCGTAGTCGTTGTTCTTTTTCTTTCTTTCTTCCCGATTCCCGTCCACGCGTCCTCTCGTCGACGTTCCCGTCGGGCTCGATCGAACGATGAAAGGGGGCAAGTATCGACGAAAATCTTCCTCGCCGTACCTCGGACGATCTACTACGTGATACGTATCTGCCCCCCAACTGCCGGCGCGACGTTGTTCGCGCCGGCATCCGTCCGTCCGACGTTCGTTGACCAATTCTACTTACCGGAATCTGTGATGGCCGCGAATCTAGGACCACCTCGACGACGCTCCCACCGAAGAACCCGATCGAATCGAAACAACGCAACGGCAACAACAACAACAACAACAACAACACTTTTCGTTATTATTCATACAACGGTATATATTTATTTGCATTATATTTTCTTACATCGCTGCATCGGTTCACTTCGAAAGTATCGCCGGGGTACGATCGTCCCCCTTTAGCACAGCGATATAGAACTTTCGAAGGAGGAAGAAGGATAACATTTTCATCGATTTATTTGTACACGTATCGGGTTAAATATTGTTTCCTCCTCGGACGCTGCTGCTCTCTCCCTCGAACCGTCGGCAACCTCGATTCAACGCAGCGTAGGAGAGGGTGAGCCATCGTTTTCCAACGAAAACGAACGGCAGCTCGGCGACGCGAGAGTGAAACGAATTCGCGAGAAAATCATCGAAAAATGTCTAAAACGACGAATTCCAATGCCAATCTCGCCTCTGATTCGGAAATTATACTCGAGTGTCGGACGTTCGGACGAGACGAAAGATGGAGGAATATTTGAAAGTGACTCGTAGGTATCGAACGATCTAGCTTCGAGTTGGCGCGATGGGATCTCTCGTCTCGTCCTTTCGATTACGAAAGACGATTCGCATCGAATGTTTTGCTCGATCGCGAGACGCCTTCACCGCGACCTATCGTTGGCTTTTTCGTTCCTCTTTACAATCGTCGAATCGTCTCTCCGATTGTCTCCGAGACGATCCAGGCCGATTTAACGAATTACTCGAACGAGTCGTCTCGCTCGCGAATCGCGACTCGTTTTCGAACGAACGGGCTACGCGCGCGCGCGCGCGCGCATCGAGGCGACGGTAAAGCAAACTACTACCCGACCAATGGGCGATGAAGCATATTTTATTAGGAACAAATATTCATGTCACACCTCGCGCGACAGCTTGCGCGAAGTGTTTCAGCATGTAACCCTGTTACATCTCTTCTCACCCTCGCGGCGGCCTCTTCCCCCCGCGTAGAGTACGCCGGTCCCGAAACATTCGTCGTATCCGCGCGACCGTAAATGGCACGTGCAAGCCGAGTCTCGTCTTACGGATTCTCGATCGGAACTTCGGGGCAGCGATCGCGGCGCGAAAAAGTAACTCGGCCAGGTAACTCGTTCCTTTCCCCCGCCCCGTCCGCCGTCCCCCTTGGAAAAAGACACGCGTTGTTTTCCTTTTTCGATCGCCCGACGATCGTACCTCGTCGTTCTCGCGCGCTTCGGACGAAACGTTGTTGCAGAATTTTTCGAGAACTTCGCTTCCAACCCGGCGCGCCGGTCGTTCGTCGAGTTTTCGAGCGTTTTCGAAAATTGCCGCTGACGTAATCATTTTGGAAACAAATCCCGTCCCGTCTATCTCGCGTCTTTTCACGAAAGGCGTTCTCGACGAAATGAAATTTCATTCGTCTCGATGGGCGTCGCAAAACAGTGCCGCTGGCAATTGGCGCGATCTAATTTTTTTTTCTTGTTTTTCCCCCTCCTCCGCCTCCTCCTTCCACGTTCTCGTTTCCCCGGCTGTCGGG